>MU664535.1:163336-182401 GCA_026770625.1 Nicotiana glauca
GAAGCTGTTCATGGCCTTAGACTGCTGAAAAATGCACTAGAGCTCAAAACGACCGGTCCGGTCGTTATATTCTCTCCCACTTAAACATGCGTTCGTCCTCGAACGTGCTGAGAACTACACTGAAGTAGTCTGAAATCACTGTTTAACTTCTCATGCACCTTCCCGTTCTATCACAACTCAGTTGAGCACATCAACTCGATCAATTCTGAAGATATTCCTTTTTATTCAAGCAAATAATCCTTAGAGCCCAATTCCAACATCCAGAATTCTATGCCCGACCTGTTTCTAACATAAGATCACCATATCAATCACTACACGTTGCACCCAAACATGGCTGCATAACTTTGCTGAATTCACACCTAGCATCACTTTACTCGCCGGACCACAATAACATTTTCTGATCAACTTAGTCAAAATTCCACGAATCTCATGCTCCCATTGCACCCCATGACATACACAGGGCTTACTCTAACTCTTACAATGCCGCCACAATGGAAGAGATGTGCAGAAATTCATAATCAACTGCCAAGTCAACACATCATTGAGAATATACTTCTGACAAGAAACAATACCTCATTTTGAACCAAATAATGATCTTTGCTCCTTAATATATTTCACGTAATCAGATTGCAATGATCCTAAATCCAACAATCTTGTCTTACCCAGTACGAACTGCTCAGGCAATAAGCCACCCCAACATGACCAAAAGTCTCATATGATGCCACAATGTGCCAATAGGCTACCAATTAGAATGCGATACAAAAAGGAAAATGAACTCTAAAAAGGAATTTCAATAACCCCGCTCGCGAATCATACATGTGACGCGGGCGCACAACTAATATGAGCTTCCTTCAGAAAAAAGGAAATAGAACACAATAAACAGACATGGGGAACTGTACTAAAAATCACACTGTTGTGGCGCGCAACCCGATCCGAGAAATCATAACCATGGCAGTGTGCCACCCGATACACACAACATAACCATGGCGGCATGCCACCCGATCCAAATAACATACCCATGGCGGCGTGCCACGCGATTCACACACGGAACTCACATAAGGAGATGTACATCGAGCTAAATTGCTCATTACAGCAAAATACTGAATATCAGTCATAAACACGCTAAGTGTATAATACCATTCCCTGGGAAGACATATAATGATATAATCCACAAACTCCAGCACAACAAAAGTGCGATATATGATCTGAATCTCAAGAGCCATCCTGCTCATATAACCTCATCTCTATGCGGAACCTCAACACATAAGAAATTAACCAAGCTGTCTCACAAGTCGCACGATGCAATACACCATTACATGAAATAGCTGACAAAGAAATAACACCGCGACTCTCTTCCATAAGGAGCGTATTGTTAAGATGAAAACATCTGGCCTGATATAAGCCCCTATACACATTTAAATCAATCCACTGATCTCAAGCCAATTTCTAATTGCACCAACTAGGCTAATAACCTTTCAAAGGTCCATAATAACTCCCCTTTTCCCATAACACATAAGAATAACCCTCATAATTGGAGCGAACCTCCATAGTCCATAACCCAATAAACATAGTGCCCTCCAGGCATAAATTCTCAAATTAATGATATTACCACAATCCTCATACTTGGTTTAAATCTTTAATTAATCAAGTGACTATATGTCACACTTATACAGTCTTCCTGTGGGACACGCTCCCACAATATTCCAAAATGAATTACGGGTCCGCAAATCCAAACCACCGGCCACACTAACACTGAAAAGCGATCAAGAATCATTAACCAGGATGCAAAGCCTTTTTGACAAAACACCGATCTCAGGTGACGCCGAAGACAATACCAACTTACCATAAACACCAAAACTCTTTTCCTGCTCATCCGAGATTGTGACATCCTTGTCCACACAGAGCTGTTACCTTGATCTTTACTTCAAATTCTATACCACTCACTGCACCTAACATGCCAATATACGATAGAACACACTTTTCATCATAATTTCGGAACCACTATCGGGCTAACACTCTATCATATTAAAGCTTTTCACTTAACTAACTTCAAAAGAACTATAGAAACACACAGGTGAATTCTCATAACCATAGAACATGAAAATCTCTTATTAGTGGTCTAAGCAACCATAGCCCTTTCGGGGCCCACCTCTACATATCAGGTCACAACCGTAGAATACTTTCTGAATACCACCCACTACGACGGCCGACAAGCCTCGCACGCACCGTCACAATTCACTTGCATAACTCGATCACGCTGAAAGAACTGCTCACTACCAGCAAAATGCCATACCGACTATGTCTAACCAATCCCTCTTCTTCCAATTTATCCTTAGTTTCCATAGAAACAATGATAACTCCATTCAACACTTAACACACTCCAACCGCACTCATCCCGAGTGTCCGTGAATCAAGAGACCATGCTATCTCAAATCCCACAAAATATTTCATACCTCCCAATTACTACATCGCAAGTCAAAACATCATAGACATTCTGTGCCCCTTCTTATAGGCTGCCATCAAGCTTGATTCTTAACCATACCTGTAGGCTCGAAATCGTTAGGCATCACACCTTATCCTTTGAATTCACTAGGACCGTTGTTGAGAGCTACCCATTCTGACTTGACCCTGAATATAATAAACTCCATGAATATCTATTGGTGAAGCACCTGGCAGAATCACTTCCTTTGGAGCCCGCATCTTTACAAAGCACAATCCCGAATCCTTCCCCAAGTCTGAACATGAGCCAATAAGGCCAACCATAGCACCCTTTAACAATTCCTTTGCTCAAATTACCACTTATGTTCTTTTCCCGTAGCCGAAATAACCCAGAAATATGCTAACAACCAGAAAACCTCGCAAGTGGTTAACCATGCAACCCAATCATAGGCGGTGAGACTCTCCCACTTAGCTTGAAGCCAATATTACACAACTCTAGAACTCATCGGGATACCTTATCTCTTATTGACATAACCTTGCGCAATCAACTGCCTAAATTATCGGATTCTTTCTGTAAAACCCCCATTTTATATACTCTAAATCATCAACCACATTCGGACGACCGATCTCTTTGCTGCATATTAGCCCATACTTCCAATTAATCCCGTAGACTTCAATCGCCAGCCACTAATATCCCAAATCATTTCAAACTCTCCTTAAGGTGCGTAATCATCCTACTACCAAGCCCATATGCAACATCCGCCACTCTCCTACTTTGGGCAAACTCACTTCTTTAATCAACTACTTGACCTTTGCTTTATACACCTGGCTTTTTAGGAATTTTAGCCATCGTCTGACACTTTCCACACATCTTTCCTCATCTTTGCTACTCAGTTATTGCCTTAATAAAAATCTATCTTCGTGGCACTTAAACCCACAATTGCTGCTAACTTTACACCTTTCAAAAAATCATCCTTATCATACCATCGACATTAGAAACACTGATTCGACCATGAACTACCGTGCCCTGCGATATCTGATAGCCACCTTTCTGATACTATTTTATAATAGCTTGCTCCAAAGGCAAAAAGATCGCAACATTAGAGAACTTAGTGCATTCAATTAGGAAAACGACATCGCCTCATAGAAGAAATCTCCACCACTCTCGCATGTACCAAGTCTCATTACTCTACCATCCCAAATTTGCACATTCTTAGCCCGATTGCCTTTCCCCTGCCGGAAATAAAATACTGAATCTCTAGATTATGCACCGAGTAAACCTCCCTTCAAGTCATTCACTGCCCCGACACATGGGAAACATCCTACCATCATATCACTACTGCGGAACAATCATTCATAAGCATCATGGTAACTTGTGCCTAGCCTCAGAGCCCTCAGAAGTACCGTTACTGGGCTGAAATATAAAATATCCTTCCACAAGGCAACGATACTAGCTCAGACGACTATACGGGGAGAAACATCCTGCACCATATTCGTAATATCACTACAATTCTTCAATCCTCGATGAATAGAAATCGCTTTGCATCGCATAAGATTGAGAGGAAAGAAACAAAGGCATAAGCCTCAAAGGAATCAAATCGCACGATGAGGAATCAAGAAGGGAAGTACTCCTAACAGTCCTGCAGACTTCCAAGGATAAGTACAGACATCTCCGTACCGATCCGTGAGACTCTACTAGACTTGCTCATGACTCGTGAGATCCTAGGAACCTAGTGATCTGATACCATGTTGTCACGACCCAAAATCCACCGAGGGTCGTGGTAGTGCCGGACACCACTGTCAGGCAAGCCAACCAAAATACTTAATTAACTTCCAATTTTTGTTCTGTCTAAAATTATTTTTCTTTATACATTAAATAACGAATAATAAAATTTACAGAAATAACCGCGACGTCTTTAACATTTAATAATCCAAAAATGCTCCCAGAACCCAATGTCACGAGTGCATGAGCAATTTCTAAGAAATAATGTAATACAACAATCGTCTGGAATACAATATTGGACAGAAATAAATACAGAAAACTGAAAGAGACTCTGCTAGCTGCAGATCGCCTCGAGAAGTGCAACTCACCTAAGTCTCCATGCTGCTACGCCCAGTAGACCACTAGAGATGCATATGCATGTGCAACAAAAATGCACAGAAGTGTAGTATGATTACGAAAACAACGTATACTCAATGTGTATCCCATCTAATTTCGAAAAAGTAGAGACGAGATGGTCGACTTCGACACTTGCTAGTGGTCCAATAATGATATATCAATAATATGTCAAATCGCGTATTTTTATAAACATGATATAATTCGATAGGTTGAAGCAAATGAACAATTTTTCCTTTATAGGAAATTTCCAAATTCCTTTTTATAATTTATAAAATTATTCTCAAGCCAGAAAGAGGCTATAGAAACTTTAATAAATTTCAAGGCAAGCAATGCAAGCATGTACAAATCATGCAGAGGCGTACAACCCGCTCCAACAGAAAATAAATTGTGCACTGCCGAGGGTCGAACAACGCAAACCATAGATGCATCAATTACCCCGCTCGCGAACTATTCATGTGGTGCGGTCAACATAAATTAAACAATCACCTTGCTTGCGAATCATGCATGCAATGCAGGTACACATAGAAATACATGCTCAGATAGCAAATTAAGAATTTATCAAGGAATAATTATTCAAATAAAAGCCACTTTCTCTTTTAACAATTTAAGAAAAGAAGTTTAATCCTTTTTTAACTTTATTTATTAATTCGATGTGGTTTAAGCAATTCGAGCTGTCAATAGGTTTACAATTAATCCAAGTATAGCATGCAATTGGGTCCTATACTACCTAGACAGTTGCATAATAGAAGCTACGCACGGACTCTCGTCACCTCGTGCGTACGTAGCCCCCCACAAATAGGAGCGCATAACCAATTAATTCACCTATGGGGACAATTCCATCTTACAAGATTAGAAAGGAGGCTCACCTCACTCCGAAGATCCATAACCGGCATTCCACGCTCCTCCGAAGACTTAAATCGATACACAACGCTTCAAAAATAGCCAATGATTATACAAATCCATTAATATATACTCAATTAGTCATTACAATCCAATTAATAGCAATTACCAACCCCGAAAAGTTGACAAAAACGCCCTCAGGCCCACATGCCCACAATCCCAATTTTTTCGAAGATAAAGTTTACCCATAGCCTCACAAACTCAAATATTTAATTTTCTCTAAATTCCATACCCAAAATCGTGGTCAAAATCCAAGAATACTAGTTTTCTAGGTTTTCCCTCAAACCTCAAGTTTTCTACAATTTTTCAAGTCTAAATCCATATATAAACCTTGTATATACTCAAAACTAGTAGAAATCACTTACCTCATGCTTGGTGATGAAAATGGCACTCCAAAGTTGCTCCAAAATCGGCTCCCATGGAAGAAATGAAGTGAAAATGAGCCAAACATTGATTTTTAAAGAAACCTCTCTGCCTCCAGCAATTTCCGAATCTGCGGAAAATTTCCGCATCTGCGGTTATGACAGTAACCAGCATTTTTCTCGACAAAGAAATGATCATAACTCCCTCATACGATGTCCAAATTCGACGATTCTTTTTGCTATGGCTCCGAAATTACGATACGCATCTAATGGAACAATAAAAACTTAATTTGGAGCTCATTAGCTTAATATGGCACCCCTTTATGTCCAAAAAACCACGTTGAAACATCAAATAAGAGCGCGACACAATCCGAAACACACCCGAGGCCCCCGGGACCCCGACCAATCATACCAACTAGTCCAAAAATACATTAAGGACTTTCTCGAGGCCTCAAATCATTTCAAACAATGCTAAAATCATGAATCAACCCCCAATCCAAGCTTTATGAACTTTAGAACTTCCAACTTCTACTTTTGATGCTCAAACCTATCAAATTACATCCGATTGACCTCAAATTTCGCATACAAGTCATATTCGACATTACAGACCTACTACAACTTTTGAAATCGGGTTCCGACCTCGATATAAAAAAGTCCACTTTCGGTCAAACTTCTCAAAAACCTTCAAATTTCTATCTTTAGCCAAAAGGCTCCAAATTGACCTACGGATCTCCGAATTCACTTCCGATCGTGCTCCCAACTCCGGAATCACCATACGGAGCTGCTCCAAAAATCGAAATCCCAAACGGACATCAATATCACTGTAATGCACTTCTACCCAAACTTATGAAATTTCTTTCAAAATGCTACTTTCCACAATAGGCGCCAAAATGTTCCCGGGTCATCCAAAACCCTATCCGGGCATACGCCCAAGTCCGAAATCATCATACGATCCTGCTGGAACCTTCAGATCCCGTTTCCGAGGTCGTTTACTAAAAATTCCAATCCTAGTTAATTCTTTCAACTATAAGCTTCCAAAATGAGAATTCTCTTTCCAAACAACTCTGAACTTCCCGAAACTTAATTCCGACCACGCGTACAAGTCATAATACCTGAAATGAAGCTGTTCATGGCCTCAGACTGCTGAACAATGTGGTAAAGCTCGAAACGACCGGTCAGGTCGTTATATTCTCTCACACTTAAACATACGTTCATCCTCGAACATGCTGAGAACTACACTGAAGTAGTCTGAAATCACTATTTAACTTCTCTTGCACCTTCCCGTGCTACCATAACTCAGTTGAGCACATCAACTCCATCAATTCTGAAGATATTCCCTTTTATTCAAGCAAATAATCGTTAGAGCCCAATTCCAACATCTAGAATTCTATGCCTGACCTGTTTCTAACATAAGATCACCATATCAATCACTACACGTGTACCCAAACATGGCTACATAACTTTGCTGAATTCACACCTAGCATCACTTTACTCATCGGACCACAATAACATTTTCTGATCAATTTAGTCAAAATTCCACGAATCTCATGCTCCTATTGCAGCCATGACATACACAGGTCTTACACTAACTCTTACAATGCAACCACAATGGAAGAGAAGTGCAGAAATTCATAATCAACTGCCGAGTCAACCAATCATTGAGTCTATACTTCTGACAAGAAACAATACCTCATTCTGAACCAAATAATGATCTTTGCTCCTTAATATATTTCACGTAATCAGATTGCACTGATCCTAAATCCAACAATCTCGTCTCACCCAGTACGAACTGCTCAGGCAATAAGCCACCCCGAAATAACCAAAAGTCTCATATGATGCCACAATGTGCCAATAGGCTACCAATTAGAATGCGATACAAAAAGGAAAATGAACTCTGAAAAGGAATTTCAATTACCCCGCTCGCGAATCATACATGTGATGCGGGCGCACAACTAATATGAGCTTCCTTCAGAAAATAGGAAACAGAACACAATAAGCATATATAGGGAACTATAGTGAACATCACACTGTTGCAGCACGCAACCCGATTCGAGCAATCATAACCATGGCGGCGTGCCACCCGATCCACACAACATAACCATAACGGCATGCCACCTGATCCAAATAACATACCCATGGCGGCGTGCCACCCGATTCATACATGGAACTCACATAAGGAGATGTACATCAAGCTAAATTGCTCATTACAACAAAATACTGAATATCAGTCATAAACATGCTAAATGTAAAATACCATTCTCTGGGGAGACATATAACGCTATAATCCACAAACTCGAGCACAACTGAAGTGCGATATATGATCTGAATCTCAAGAGCCATCCTGCTCATATAACCTCATCTCTATGCGGAACCTCAACACATAAGAAATTCACCAAGCCATCTCACAACTTGCATGACACAATACATCATTACATGAAATAGCTGACAACGAAATAACACCCCGACTCCCTTCCATAAGGAGCGTATCGCTGAGATGAACACATCCGGCATGATATAAGCCCCTGTTCATATTTAAATCAATCCACTGATCTCAAGCCGATTTCTAATTTCACCAACTAGGCTAATAACCTTTCAAAGGTCCATAATAACTCCCCTTTTCTCATAACACATAAGAACAACCCTCATAACCGGAGCGAACCTCCACAGTCCATAACCCAATAAACATAGTGCCCTCCAGGCATAGATTCTAAAATTAATGATATTACCACAATCCTCGTACTTTGTTTAAATCTTTAATCAATCAAGTGACTACCTGTCACACTTATACAATCTTCCATTGGGACATGCTCCCACAACCTTTCGAAATGAATAACTGGTCCGCACATCCAAACCACCAGCCGCACTAATGCTGAAAAGCGATCAAGAATCATTAAACAGGATGCAAAGCTTTTTTACAAAACATCGATCTCAGGTGACGCTGAAGACAATACCAACTTACCTTAAACACAGAAACTCCTTTCCTGCTCATTCGAGATTGTGACATCCTTGTCCACACGGAGATGTTACCTTGATCTTTACTTCAAATTCTATACCACTCACTGTACCTAACTTGCCAATATACGATAGAACACGCTTTTCATCATAGCTTCGGAACCACTATCGGGCTAACACTCCATCATATAAAAGCTTTTCACTTAACTCACTTCAAAAGAACGATAGCAACACACAGGTTAATTCTCATAACCGTAGAACATGAAAATCTCTAAGTAGTTGTCTAAGCCACCATAGCCCTTTTAGGGCCCACCTCCACGTATCAGGTCACAACAGTAGAATACTTTCTGAATACCACCAACTACCGTGGCCGACAAGCCTCTCACGCGCCGTCACAATTCACTTGCATAACTCGATCACGTTGAAAGAACTGCTCAATACCAGCAACACGCCATACCGACTATGTCTAACCAATCCCACTTCTTCCAATTTATCCTTAATTGCCATAGAAACAATGATAACTCCATTCAACACTTAGCACACTCCATATGCACTCATCCCGAGTGACCCTAAATCATGAGACCATGCTATCTCAAATCCCACGAACTTTTTCGTACCTCCCAATTACTACATCGCAAGTCAAAACATCATAGACATTCTGTGCCCCTTCTCATAGGCTGCCATCAAGCTTGATTCTTAACCATACCTATAGGCTCAAAATCATTAGGCATCACACCTTATCCTTTGAATTCACTAGGACCGTTGTTGAGAGCCACCCGCTCTGACTTGGCCCCGAATATAATAAACTCTATGAATCTTTTATCACATGAATACCCTATTGGTAAAGCACCTAGCAGAATCACTTCCCTTGGAGCCCGCATCTTTACAAAGCACAATCCTGAATCCTTCCCCAAGTCTGAACATGAGCCAATAAGGCCAACGATAGCACCCTTTAACAATTCCTTTGCTCAAATTACCACTTATGTTCTTTTCCCATAGCTGAAATAACCCAGAAATATGCTAACAACTAGAAAACCTCGCAAGTGGTTAACCATGAAACCCAATCATAGGCGGTGATACTCTCCCACTTAGCTTGAAGCCACTATTACACAACTCTGGAACTCACCGGGATTCCTTATCTCTTATTGACATAATTTGCGCAATCAACCGCCTAAATTCTCGGATTCTTTCTATAAAACCCCTTTTTTTTATACTCTGAATCATCAACCACATTCGCACGACCGATCTTTTTGCTGTATATTAGCCCATACTTCTAATTAAACACGTAGACTTCAATCACCATCCACTAAAATCCCAAATCATTCAAAACTCCCCTTAAGGTGCGTAATCATCTTACCACCAAGCACATATGCAACATCCGCCACTCTCCCACTTTGGGCAAACTCACTTCTTTAATCAACTACTTGACCTTTGCTTCATACACCTAGCCTTCTAGGAATTTTAGCCATAGTCTGACACTTTCCACACATCTTTCCTCATCATTTAATATTCAGTTATTTCCTTAATTAAAATCTATCTTCGTGGCACTTGAACCCACAATTGCTGCTAACTTTACACCTTTCGAAAAATCATCCTTCTCATACCATTGACATTAGAAACACTGATTCGAACCTGAACTACCGTGCCCTGCAATTCTGACAACCACATTTCCGATACTATTTCATAATAGCTTGCTCCAAAGGCGAATTGTAGAAGATCGCAACACCGGAGAACTTAGTGCATTCAATTAGGACAACGACATCCCCTCATAGAAGAAAGCTCCACTACTCTCGCATGTACAAAGTATCATTACTATACCATCCTAAATCTGTACATTCTTAGCCCCATTGCCTTTCCCTTACCGGAAATAAAATACTGAATCTTTAGACTATGCACTGAGTAAACCTTCCTTCAAGTCATTCACTGCCCCGACACGTGGGCAACATCCTACCATCATATCACTACTGCGGAACAATCGTTCATAAGCATCATGGTAACTTGTGCCTAGCCTCAGAGCCCTCAGAAGTACCGTTACTAGGCTAAAATAATAAATTATCTTTCTACAAGGCGACGATAATAGCTCAGGCAACTATACGGGGAGAAACATCCTGCACCATATTTGTAATATCATCACAATTCTCCAATCCTCGATGAATAGCAATTGCTTTGCGTCGCATAAGATTGAGAGGAAACAAACAAAGGCATAAGCCTCAAAGGAATCAAATCGCACGATGAGGAATCATGAAGGGAAATACTCCTAACAGTCCTGCAGCCTCCTGAGGATAAGTACAGACGTCTCCATACCGATCCGCAAGACTCTACTAGACTTGCTCATGACTCGTGAGACCCTAGGAACCAAGTGCTCTGATACCATGTTGTCACGACCCAAAATCCACCGAGGGTCGTGGTGGCGCCGGACACCACTGTCAAGCAAACCAACCAAAATACTTAATTAACTTCCAATTTTTGTACAGTCTAAAATCATTTTTCTTTATACATTAAATAACGAATAATAAAATTTACTGAAATAACCGCAAAGTCTTTAACAAAACATAACATTTAATAATCCAAAAATCTTCCCAAAACCCGGTGTCACGAGTGCATGAGCAATTTCTAAGAAACAATATAATACAACAATTGTCCGGAATACAATATTGGACAGAAATAAATATAGAAAACTGAAAGAGACTCTTTTGGCTGCGGATCGCCTTGAGAAGTGCAGCTCACCTAAGTCTCCGTGCTGCTACACCCAGTAGGCCACTAGAGATGCATATGCCTGTGCAACAAAAATGCATAGAAGTATAGTATGAGTACGAAAATAACGTGTACTCAATGAGTATCCCGTCTAATCTCGAAAAAGTAGAGACGAGATGGTCGACTTCGACACTTACTAGTGGTCCAATAATGATATAACAATAATATGTTGAATCACGTATTTTTATAAACATGATATAATTCGATAGGTTGAAGCAAATGAGTAATTTTTCCTTTGTAGGAAATTTCCAAATTCCTTTTTATCATTTGTAGCATTATTCGCAAGCCGGAAAGAGGCTATAACAACTTTAATAAGTTTCAAGGCAAGCAATACAAGCATGCGCAAATCATGCTGAGGCATATGGCCCACTCCAACAGAAAATAAACTGTGCACTACCGAGGGTCGAACGACGCGAACCATATATGCATCTATTACCCCGCTCGCGAACTATCCATGCGGCGCGGTCAATATAAATTATACAATCACCCAACTCGCGAATCATTCATGCGACGCAGGTACACATAGAAATACATGCTCAGATAGAAAATTAATAATGTGTCAGGGAATATTTATTCAAATAAAAGCCACTTTCTCTTTTAACAATTAAAGAAAAGAAGTTTAATCCTTTTTTAACTTTATTTATTAATTCGATGTGGTTAAGAAATTCGAGCTGTCAATAGGATTGCAATTAATCCAAGTATAGCATGCTTTTGGGTCCTATACTACTCGGACAGTAGCATAATAGTAGCTACGCATGGACCCTCGTCACCTTGTGCGTATTTAGCCCCCACAAATAGGAGCACATAACCAATTAATTAACATATGGGGACAATTTCCTCTTACAAGGTTAGAAAGGAGTCTCACCTCGCTCCGAAGATCCATATCCGGCATTCCATGCTCCTCCGAAGACTTAAATCGACACACAACGCTCCAAAACTAGCCAATGATTATACAAATCCATTAGTATATGATCAACTAATCATTATAATCAAATTTATAGCAATTTCCAACCCCGATCGAAATGTTGACAAAAATGTCCTCGGCCCACGTGCCCGGAATCCGAAATTTTTCAAAGATAAAGTTTACCCATTGCCTCACAAACTCAAATATATAATTTTCTCTAAATTCCATACCCAAAATCGTGGTCAAAATCCAAGAATACTAGTTTTGTAGGTTTTCCCTCAAACCTCAAGTTTTCCATAATTTTCCAAGTCTAAATCCATATATAAACCTGTACATACTCAAAACTAGTAGAAATCACTTACCTCATGCTTGGTAATGAAAATGGCACTCCAAAGTTGCTCCAAAATCATCTCCCATGGAATGAAGTAAAAATAAGCCAAACTTCGATTTTTAAAGAAACCTCTCTGCCTCCAGCAGTTTCCGCATCTGCGAAAATTTGACCGCATCTCAAGAAAATTTCCGCATCTGCAGTTATGATTGATATGAATTGAACCTTTAGGATATGAATTGAACCTTTGGTTTATTTATTGAAATTTTAGTTTATAAATTGAAATTTTAGTATATGACTTGAACTTTTTGTGGATATGAGTTGAACCTTTAGGATATGAATTGAACCTTTAGGATATGAATTAAAATTTTGGTTTATATATTGGAATTTTATTTTCTAAATTGAAATTTTGGGATATGACTTGAACTTTTGTGGATATGAGTAGAACCTTTAGTATATGAATTGAACCTTTAGTATATGAATTGAAATTTTGGTTTATGTATTGGAATTTTTGATTATAAATTGAAATTTTAGGATATGACTTGAACTTTTGTAGATATGAGTTGAACCTTTAGGATATGAATTAAAATTTTGGTTTATGTATTGGAATTTTAGTTTATTTTGAAATTTTAGGATATGACTTGAACTTTTATGGATATGAGTTGAACCTTTAGGATATGAATTGAACTTTTAGGATAAGAATTGAAATTTTAGTTTATGTATAGGAGTTTTAGATTATAAATTGAAATTTTAGGATATGACTTGAACTTTTGTAGATATGAGTTGAACCTTTAGGATATGAATTGGACCTTTAGAATATGAATTGAAATTTTAGTTTATGTATATGAATTTTAGATTATAAATTGAAATTTTAGGATAGGACTTAAAATTTTGTAGATATGAGTTCAACCTTTAAGATATGAATTGAACCTTTAGGATGTGAATTGAAATTTTGGTTTATGTATTGGAATTTTAGATTATAAATTGAAATTTAAGGATATGACTTGAACTTTTGTGGATATGAGTTGAATCTTTAGGATATGAATTAAACTTTTAGGATATGAATTGAAATTTTGGTTTATATATTGGAATTTTAGTTTATAAATTGATATTTTAGAATATGACTTAAACTTTTGTGGATATGATTTGAACCTTTAGGATATGAATTGAACATTTAGGATATGAATTGAAATTTTGATTTATGTATTGGAACTTTAGTTTATAAATTGAAATTTTAGGATATGACTTGAACTTTTGGGGATATGAGTTGAACCTTTAGGATATAAATTGAAATTTTGGTTTATGTATTGGAACTTTAGTTTATAAATTAAAATTTTAGGATATGACTTGAATTTTTGTGGATATGAGTTGAACCTTTAGGATATGAATTGAACCTTTAGGATATGAATTGACATTTTGGTTTATATATTGGATTTTAGTTTATAAATTGGAATTTTAGGATATGACTTGAACTTTTGTGGATATGAGTTGAACTTTTAGGATATGAATTGAACCTTTAGGATATGAATTAAAATTTTGGTTTATATATTTGAATTTTAGTTTATAAATTAAAATTTTGGGATATGACTTGAACTTTTGTGGATATGAGTTGAACCTTTAGGATATGAATTGAAATTTTGGTTTATATATTGGAATTTTAGTTTATAAATTAAAATTTTAGGATATGAATTAAACTTTTGTGGGTATGAGTTGAAACTTTAGGAAATGAATTGAACCTTTAGGATATGAATTGACATTTTGGTTTATATATTGGATTTTAGTTTATAAATTGAAATTTTAGGATATGACTTGAATTTTTGTGGATATGAGTTGAACTTTTAGGATATGAATTGAACCTTTAGGATATGAATTAAAATTTTGGTTTATATATTTGAATTTTAGTTTATAAATTAAAATTTTTGGATATTAATCGAGCTTTTGTGGATATGAGTTGAACCTTTAGGATATGAATTGAACCTTTAGGATATAAATTGAAATTTTGGTTTATGTATTGGAATTTTAGATTATAAATTGATATTTTTGGATATGACTTGAACTTTTGTGGATATGAGTTGAACCTTTAGGATATGAATTGAAATTTTGGTTTATATATTAGAATTTTAGTTTATATATTAAAATTTTAGGATATGAGTTGAACTTTTATGGATATGAATTGAACCTTTAGGATATGAATTGAAATTTTAGGATATGAATTGAAATTTTGGTTTATGTATTGGAATTTTAGTTTATAAATTGAAATTTTAAGACATGACTTGAACTTTTGTGGATATGAGTTGAACCTTTAGGATATGAATTGAAATTTAGGTTTATGTATTGGAATTTTAGATTACGGGAGGATTTTGTAGAAGGGGTTGATGACTTTATTAGACATGCAATGGAACTTCCAGCAAGAATAATTAAAATACGATACAGAGTGTGCCTTTAATTATTTTTCTTATTAGCGACAATGATGATGAGAAGGCAATGGCACGTGTTTCAAATAGTGATGGTGTAGGTAGGAATTTAACATTTTCTTAGTAGATAAAAGAAAAGGTTATAGAGGAATTCTCCACTTCATTTTCTAAGAGGAAAAGAAGTTTAATTGAGAGTGACAAGGTTGATGGTGATAAAATATTTTCCGTTGATCATGGCAGTTCCCATAAAATGGGGATCATAAGACTCTATGATGACAAAGACGAAAGGAAGTTTTATTCTCAACTTTTTTCCAAGTTTATCCGTCAAAGATTAATGGAATTGGTGATATTTATTCGAATTCAGACAATGATTTGTGCGACAAAAGTATAGAAATGCTAATAAAAAGAATTAAAGGTGAAACGTTTTTCTTGGAAGATTAGGATGCTTCACGTTCATGCAGAGTTCAACATCCTTCTCTTAAAAATATTTTATCTTTAATTCTTTTTATTAGCATTTCCATACTTTTGTCACTCAAATTATTGTCTGAATCTGAAGAAATATCACCGATCCCATTAAGCTTGTACAGATCAGACTTGGAAGAAAGTTGAGAATAAAATTTCCTTTCGTCTTTGTCATCATAGAGTCTTATGATCCCCATTTTATAGGAACTGCCATGACCAATGAAAATATTCCATCACCATAAACATCTTTTCCTCTTGGAAAATAAAGTAGAGAATTCCTCTATAACCTCTTCTTTTATCTACTTAGGAAATATTAAATTCCTACTTACACCATCACTATTTGGAACACATGCCATTGCCTTCTCATCATCATTGTCCCTAATGAGAACAACAATTGATCAAAGACACACCCTGTCAGGTATTGTATCCAAGTTATTCTCTGTAGTCAAGTTCATCCCGAGTAATAGTACCACAAGGATAATTACCAAAGCCACCAGACGGCTTTATGATGCCAATGAAGCAAGATGAGCTATTCAATGAAACTCGTATTATAAAGAAGAAAAAAGAGACTGATTTAGAAAGGTGGGCCGAGGGTCGAGCCTCGACTATACATGTAAGTTTTTTACTTTTCATTAAGTATTTTGATTTACTTTTATATAAATTTTGAAATACTAATTCAATATAATTTTTCTTATAGGTTCGCTTCACAGCTGATGTGGGGGAATTCATACGCAGTCAGCCACTTAATGAGTCGGGCGAGGCAATCCAACTTTCGGACAAGGATGCTGAAAGAATACTCCTTGAGTACTTTATATACTTTGAAGTAGACAATAGAACCAGTTTTCGAATGGGCTTGTAATAAGCATTAACTTAGTTTTGTTAGCTTAATGTGTTAGTTCTATTGAACTTTAAACTTTGTTGCTTTTTATTGTTATTGTTGTTGGCATAAAATGCCTGTTTAGGATTTTTGGTAAGCTGGCAGGTGGTATAGCTACCAAAACAGACAGTTTCTGCCAAAAATATACCAAGAAAAGCGACCAACTTTGGTCTCTAGTTGGTCGCTTTTCACTTAAAAAAATAATTTTCTGGGCAATAGCGACCAACCTTGGTCTCTATTTAACCCAGATTTCTCAAAAGCGGCCAACTTTGGTCACTATTCTATTTTAAAAAAGAATAATTTCTGAAAATATAGCGACCAAAGTTGGTCGCTTATAATTAAAAAAAAAATTAAGTATTGCAGTTGGCGACCAATTGTGGTCGCTTATTTTGAAAAAAAAAATTATAAAAATTAATAAAGCGACCAACTTTGGTCTCTATTTTTCAGATTTTAAAATATAATATTTTCTTTAAAGACCAAAGTTGGTCGCTTTTTTATGATTAATAATAAATAAAAAAAAGGTAATTTACATGTGGAGACCAACGTTGGTCGCCAAATTTATATTATTAAAATAATATAGCGACCAACGTTGGTTGTTACTTTCTTTACAGGAATATTTGGTCCCTAAGGTAAAGGGACCGGCTTAATATCGATCAGCCCTTTTTGATCATTATTTGGTCGCTTTTTGGCCAATAAGCGACCAATTTTGATCGCTTTTTTCCGGATTTCTAATAGTGTATGCTCTCTATGCTAGATAGCGTGAAAGGGGGAAGAGGGGAGGGATACTAGGATCCATGCAAGCGTTAAGTTCGTAATTGAAAATTAGGGACTAGTTTGAGGGGTCGTTATGTATTGTCCCGTTTTCATAAATATTTTAAAACGTGGAATTCTCCCTAACAATGTTGGAGCTCCATTCTATTTCTATACATTATATCGTAAAATGGTAAATTTAAAAATTTATTTTCCCTTTACTTTTTGTTTTAACGAAAATACATATTATAGTTAAATCCTCTGTGAATGATCTTTCATACTAAGTTTTCTATCAGAATGATTTGAGGCTCTAAGCTCACTTTAACAAATTTACAATTTGGTCATTCTTCTTCAAATTGAAGCAGGCAAATTCAAGTTGATCATTCGAACTAATTCTCTGGTGTATTGGGAAAATCGACTAAACATTTAGAATTAATTATGTGCTGACATGTCAAGACACGTGGATCAATGAAAGAATAATAGCTAGCAAAGAGTATTCGAAGAGACACGAGCTTTAATAAGTATGGGCAAAAGTTCAAGAAAACAAGAAGGAGCGGTTACTCTAATCTCTTGATAATTTGAAGAGATATCGGAGGAATGAACCTAGATAGCAAAAGGTACAGATACGTATTATCTGTAATTAGTGAGGATCAATGATGGGGAACGTTATAGAATCTTCACGAAATAGTTACGATTGCCAATTATAACATTTTATTAATGATATTAATTGCCCATAATGACTCTATTATGAGAGAAAATAAATGTAGTACTTAGAATAGCTATAAAAGGAGAGAAATAATATTTATATGGGGGATGTCACGACCAAAATCACCGAGGGTCGTGGTGGCGCCGGATACCGGTGTCAGGCAAGCCAACCAAAATACTTAATTAACTTCCAATTTTTGTATTGTCTAAAATCATTTTTCTTTATATATTAAATAACGAATAATAAAATTTACAGAAATAACCGCAAAATCTTTAACAAAACATAACATTTAATAATGTGAAAATCCTCCCAGAACCCGGTGTCACGAGTGCGTGAGCAAATTTTCTAAGAAATAATATAATACAACAATCGTCCGGAATACAATAATTGAGAGAGACACTGCTGGCTGCGTATCGCCTCGAGAAGTGCAGCTCACCTAAGTCTTCGTGTCATCCGTGCTGCTACCCCTAGTAGGCCACTAGAGATGCATATGCATGTGCAACAAAAATGCACAGAAGTGTAGTATGAGTACAAAAATAACGTGTACCTGTAACGATCCGACCGGTCGTTTTGAGTACTAGCACTCCATTCAGCAGTTGCAGGCCATGAACAACTTCATTTCAGGTATTATGACTTGTACGCGTGGTCGGAATTTAATTTCGGGAAGTCCAGAGTTGATTTGGAAAGAGAACTCTTATTTCGAAAGCTTAAAGTTGAAAGAATGAACTAGGATTGGAATTTTGAGTAAACGACCTCGGAATCATGATCTGAAGGTTCCAGCAGGTTCGTATGATAATTTCGGACTTGGGCGTATGCCCGGTTCGGATTTTGGATAAATCGGGAGCATTTTGATGCCTATTGTGGAAGTTAGCATTTTTAGAAATTTTTTTATAAGTTTGGCTTGAAGAGCATTTCAGTGTTATCGATATCCGTTTGGGATTCCGAGGTTGTGAATAGCTCCGTATGGTGATTCCGGAGTTGGGGGTGCAATCAGAAGTGAATTCGGAGGTCCGTAGGTCATTTTGAAGCCATTAGGCTAAAGATAGAAATTTGAAGGTTTTTGAGGTCGTTTACTCAAAATTCCAATCCTAGTTCATT
>MU664535.1:190452-208758 GCA_026770625.1 Nicotiana glauca
TTTTTTTTTTTTTTTTTTTTTTTTTTTTTTTGGGGGGGGGGGGGGGGGGTGTTGGCGGAAGGTGGGGTACAGAAAAACAAAGAACAGAAATTTAAAATTAAAAAAAAAAGTAAACTTTTTTTGCGTGTGGGGGGAGGGGGTAGGGGGTAGCAGGGTGGGGGGATACGGAAGAAAAAAACTAAAATTTGAAAGAAAAAAGCCTTTGTGGAGAGAAGGGGTTGGGCGGGTAAGCGTGGGTGGGGTTGGGTGTAGGGCGGATTGGTGGCAGTGGTGAAGGTTGAGAAGGAGTTTCGGAAAATATTTTCCCTTCATTTAAGCCAACCAAACATGGAAAAATTGGAAAATATTTCTGCTTCATACCAAAGATACCCACTACCTAGTAGGATTTTTCCAATACTTTACTAAATCACTGAGCCAAAAGCAATATTGACAACACTCTTTGTAAACCTAAGGATTACCTCTAAACCTTTCTGGTAACCAACCTTTAGTTGTTGCGACAACTTCAAGGTAACTCTAACTTGAATATAACACTCAGAGTACCTAGTACAATTGCTTCTAGATAAAGCTGAAAGGTACAACTCAAAAGCCCTACTATAATGAAACTAGAATTAAAGGAAGACTCTTAGAACTGGTTCTTCGATCAGTTTCATGTAGCTTTAGGTTCGCACACTTGAATCACACAGGAATTGCTTGCAAAATGCCTTGCTATTTTGCTCTCAACTCACGTTTAACTTCAGCATTTGTTTGTGCCTATAAAATGAGAACATTCTGAAATATATAGAGTTAGTAGAATAGGATATAACTAGAGTTTTAATGCTATACTCTTCCTTGGTGGAAGAGTTCTAGTTATCTTCAACTTCTAACTCCTCACTTATCTAGGATAGAGTTCTCTTTGAATAATGAGTTATTCTCCTTATCACTTATGCAACCTTTTTGTTCAGGAGATATCAGATATAACCACTTAAGCTTATCTGTCATGACCCAAAATCCACTAAGGGTCGTGGTGGCACCGGACACTACTGTCAGGCAATCCAACCCAAATTACTTGATGAAGTTCTCGTTTTAAACAATCTTGAAAACTAAGATTTTCCTTCAATTTTATTTTCATAAATAAAAAGATAGCTGCTTCAATTCAAATTAAATAATAAGCAATTAGTAAAAAATATTTTAAAACCATCCCAGAACCCGGTGTCACAAGTGCATGAGCATCTACTGATAAGGAAATAAGATATAAAATCCGTCCAGAATACAGTGGACAAGAAGTAAATACAATATACTGGAAGGGACTATACTAGCTGTGGACCGCCTCGAATAATTCGACTCACCTAGTCCCAGAATCATCCGCGCTGCTACGCCCAGTAGGCCGCTAGAGTTACATATACGTGCGTAACAAAAATTCACAGAAGTGTAGTATGAGTACGAAAAAAAAGGTTTACTCAGCAAGTATCCCGTCTAATCTCGAAGAAGTAGAGATAAGAGGTCAACTTTAACACTTGCTAGTGGTCGAATGATAATATAATAACATGTGCAGAAAGCATGGATTTATATAGCACTCCTAACTCACAAGCCGGAAAACAGGTAAACACCTTTATCAATTAATAAGGATTTTTAAGATTTACATTTCAACATCTTTATCAATTTATATCAGGCCATAAAAAGAAGATATCAACATTTAATATTTCAGGCAAGCAATATAAGCATGCGCATATCATGCTGAGCTCGACGGCCCACTCCAATAGAAATGTGAACTATGCACTTGCCGAGGGTCGACAGTGCGCTTATAGATGCATCTATTACCCCGCTCGCGAACTAACCTGAGATGCGGTCAACGTAAAATAAACAAACACCCTGCTCGCGAATCATGCATGCAATGCAGGTACACATAGAGATACATGCTCAAACAATCAATTAAGAATTTTCGAGGAACATTTATCCAAATAAAAGCTAATTCTCTTTTAACAATTTAAGAAAGTAACGTTTAGTCCTTCTAAAAATTCATTTACTAATTCGATGTGATTTAAACAATTCAATCCGTAAATAAGTTTACAATTAATCCAAGTATAGCATGCTCTTGGCTCTAGACTACCTGGACAATAGCATAATAGTAGATACGCACGAACTCTCGTCACCTCGTGCATACGTAGACCCCACAAATAGGAGCACATAACCAATTAACTCACCTATGGGGACAATTCACTCTTACAAGGTTAGAAAGGAGACTGACCTCACTCCGAAGATCCATAACCGACATTTCACGCCCTTCCGAAGACTCGAATCGATGCACAACGCTCCAAAACTAGCCAATAATTATGTAAATACATTAATATATGCTAAGGTACTCATTAGAATCCAATTTATAACAATTCCTAACCCCGATCGTAAAGTTGACAAAAATGCCCTCGGGCCCACGTGCCCGGATTTCAAAATTTCTCGAAGATAAAGTTTACTTGTGAAGTCACGAACTCAAATATATGATTTTCTCTTAATTTCATTCCCATAATCGTGGTCAAATTCCAAAAATACTAATTTTCTAGGTTTTCCCCTAAACCCCAAGTTTTCTACAAATTTCATGCTCAAATCCATACATAGTTGATGTATTTAACTCAAAATAGGTGGGGGTGACTTACCTTGACATTGATGACAAAAATCCCCTCTTGAATCTCCCCATTAATCGCCCAAGCCAAGAATATATAAGAGAAAATGGCCAAATCCTGATTTTAAAACAATCATTCTGCCTCCAACACTTTTCGCTCCTGAAGTCCTATGACCGCTTTTCCGGTTCCGCAGATGCAGTCCAAATACCGCTTCTGCGGTTCCCCACCAGGCCTCCCTTTTTTGCTTCCGCACATTCTCCACCGCAGGTGCGGTCCCGCATCTGCAGAAAAATGACCGCATCTGTGGTCCCAGTCTAGCCACCCCATTCCGCTTCTGCGACCTCTCTATCGCAGGTGCGGTCCCGCATCTGCGGAAAAATGACCGCATCTGCAGTCCCTTTACTAACAGCCCAAAACCGCATCTGCTGTTCAATTCCTTGCTTCTGCGGGGCCGCTTCTGCGGTGAACCCTCCGCAGAAGCGGTTATACCAGCAACCAGACCCCTTCAACTATCCAAAATTCCAAATTTTGATCCATTAGCCACCCGAAATCCACCCGAGGCCCCCGGGACCCAAACAACCCATATCAACCAGTCCCATAATACATTACAGACTTGCTCGAGACCTTAAATCATATCAAACAATGCTAAAACCACGAATCGACCTCCAATCCAAGCTTTATGAACTTTAGAATTTCAAACTTCTATTTTCGATGTTTAAACCTATCAAATCACGTCCGATTGACTTCAAATTCTGCGCATACGTCATATTTGACACTACGATCCTACTCCATCTTTTGGAATTGGATTTCGACCCTGATATCAATAAGTCCACTTCCAGTAAAACTTCTCAAAAACCTTCACATTTCTATCTTTAGCCAAATGACTCCAAAATGACCTACAGGCCTCCGAATTCACTTCCAATCGCGCTCCCAACTCCAGAATCACCATACGGAGCTGCTCGCAGACTCGGAATCCCAAACGGATATTGATGACACTGAAATGCACTTCAAGCCAAACATATGAAATTCTTCCAAAATGCTAACTTCCACAATGGGCAACAAACACTCCCGGGTTATCCAAAACCCGAACCGGGCATACGCCCAAGTCCGAAATCATCATACGAATTTGCCAGAACCTTCAGATCCCAATTCTAAGGTCGTTTACTCTAAAATCCAATCTTAGTTAATTCTTTCAACTTAAAGCTTCCGAAATGAGAATTCTCTTCCCAAATCAACCCTGAACTTCCCGAAATTCAATTCCGACCACGCGTACGAGTCATAACACTTGAAATGAAGCTGCTCATGGCCTTAAACTGCTAAACGACGTGTTAGAGCTCAAAATGACCGATCGGGTCGTTACATTCTCTCCCACTTAAACATATGTTCATCCTCGAACGTGTTGAGAACTACACTGGAGTAGTCTGAAATTACTGTTTAACACCTCCTGCACCTTCCCGTGCTACCACAACCCAGTTGATGAAATTAGCTCTATCGATTCTGAAGATATTCCCTTTTATTCAAGCAAATAAGCCTTAGCGCCTAATTCCAACATCTGAAATTCTATGCCCAACCTGTTTCCAACATACGATCACCATATCAATCACTACACACTGTAGCATACCTTAGCTGAATTCCCACCTTGCATCACTTTACTCACCGGAGCACAATAACATTTTTCGATCAACTTAATCGAAATTCTACCAATCTGATGCTCCTATTGCACCTCATGACCTACATAGGTCTTGCTCTAATTCTTACAATACCGCCATGATGGAAGAGATGTGTAGTAATTTATAACCGACTGCCGAATCAACAAATCGTTGGGTCTATACTCCTGACAAGAACCATCACCTCATTCTGAACCAAATAAAGGTCTTAGCTCCATAATATACTTCATATAGTCAGATTGCATTGATCTCGAATTCAATGATCTAGTCTCATCCAGTACGAACTGTTCAGGCAATAAGGCACCCAGACATAATCAAAAGTCTCATATGATGCCACAATGTGCCCATAGGCTACCAATTCGAATGCGATACAAAAGGAAAACGAACTCTGGAAGGAATTACCTAACTCACGCACTAATATGAACTTTCCTTAGAAAATAGGAAGCAAGACAAACAAAAATAGCATATAGAAAACTATACTCAATATCACACTGTTGCGGCGCGCAACCTGATCCAAATAACATACCCATGTCGGAGTGCCACCTGATCCACACATATATCTCACATAAGGAGATGCACATCGAGCTAAATTTGCTTATTACAATGAAATATCAAATTTCGGTCACAAGCACGCTAAGTGCATAATACATCCCTGAAGAGACATATAGCGCTATAAGCTACGAAACTCAAGCACACTGAGGTGCGATATACAATCTGAATCTCAAGAGCCAATTTGCTCATATAACATCATTTTTACGCAGATCCTCAACATATAAGCAATTTCTTAAGCCACCCCTACAACTCACACGGTGTAATGTATTGCTGCATGAAATATCTGACAATGAAATAGCACCCCGACTACTCCTCCATAAGGAGCGAATTACTGAAATGAACACGTCTGGCCTGATATATAGCCCATATTCCCATTTAAATACATCCACTGACCTTAAGCCGATTCTTATCACACCAAAATAGGCTAATTACATTTCAAAGCCCATAATAACTCCTCCTCTTCTCATAATACACAAGAACATCCATCATAGTCGGAGAAATCATCCGCAGTCGACCACTTAATAGACTGATTGCCCTCCAGGCGTATATTCTCAATTCAACAATATTAACACAACCTTCATACTTGGTTTAGGTCTTTAATCAATCAGGTGGCTACCTGCCACACTTATACAATCTTCCTGTGGGATACACTCCTACAACCTATCACAACAAATAACTGGGTCGCGCTTCCAAACCACCAGCCATACTAACGTTGAAAAGAGACCCAGAATCATTAACCAGGATGCAAGCCTTCTTTACAAAACACCAATCTCAGGTGACACTGACGACAATACCGACTTACTTTAAACATCAAAAACTCCTTTCCTGCTCATCCGAGCTCATGAAATCCTTGTCCACACCGAACGGTTACCTAAATCTCCACTTCAAATTCCATACCACTCACTGCACCCAACTTGCTAATAAAATCTTTTCACTGCACTCACTTCAGGAGAACCATAGGAACACATAGGTAAATTCTCATAACCGTAGTATAGGCAAACATCTAAGTAGTGATCTAAGCCACCATAGCCCTTCCGGGATCCGCCTACACATAATAGGCCATAATAGAAGAATGCTTTTGAACAACATTAATTACGGCGACCGACAAGCCTCACACGTACCACCACAAATCACATGCATAACTTGGTCACGCTGAAGTAACTGACCTCTACCACCAATACGCCAACTCAACTATGGTTAACGAATATATCTTCCTTCGATTTACCTCGATTGCCTTAGTAATAACAATAAGTCCATTCAACACTTACCACACTCTATCCGCACTCGTCCCGAGCGACCTTGAATCACGAGACCCTGCTATCTCAAATCTCATGAACCATTTCATACCTTCCAAATGCTACACCGCAAGCCAAAACATCATAGAACATTCTGTGCCTCTTCTCATAAGCTGCTACAAAGCTTGATTCTTAATCGTACCTATAAGCTTGACATCATTAGGCACCACACTTTACCTCTTCAATCCACTAGGACTGTTACTGAGAGCCACTAGCTCTGATGTGGTCCCAAATATAATCAACTCCATGAATACCCTCTCGACGGAGCACTCGACAGACTCCCTCCCCAAGTCTGAACATGGGCCAATAAGGCTAATGATAACACACCTTTAATAATTCCTTTTCTCAAATTACCACTTTTGTTCTTTTCTCATAGCTGAGATAACCCATCAGTATGCTAATCACCAGAAACTTCGCAAGTAGTTAACCATGCAACCCAATCATAGACGGTGGGACTCTCCCACTTAGCTCGAAGCCACTATTACACAACTCTGGAGTTCATCGGGATTCTTAATCTCTTATTGACATAACCTTGTGCAATCAACCACCAAAATTCTCGATATCTTACTATAGAAACCCCCTTTTATACTATGAATCATTAACAACATTCGCACGACCGATCTCTTCGCTGTATAACTAATAGAATTCTTCGCAGAAGCCTTGCCAACCACGCGACTGCTAACCTGCTCACATGAATAACCTACCTATAGAAAGCTCTCCCCGACATCTTCCAATGCTGCTGCACGGGGTACAATCACTACGACATTAATAACCCATCCTGAGTTCGAGCTCACTCTCCAGCTGCACAGGTCCATTCATCCCTCGTTTACATCAATTAAATATGCGGCAACATCCTTCCAATTCAAAGTTATGCTGCACCCTTCTTCATTTAAGCGGCTCCTTTCCGTTATATTAAATCTCCTGCCGTACAAGAACCCCAACTTCAAATTAGATCTGTAGACCCCAATAACCAATCACTAATATTCTCAAATCGATCCAAACCCTCCTTAAGATACGTGGTCATCCCACTACAAAGCCCATATGCAACTCCGCCACTCTCCCACTTTGGCGGAACTCATCCCCTTAATTGACTACTCGGCCCTTGGCCTCTCATACTCGACCTCCTAGAAATTTTAAACACCGCCTCACACCCTTCCTCATCCCTTGCTGCTCAGTTGTTGCCTTGAATAAAATTCATCTTTGAAATTCCGATTCAATCCTGAACCACCTTACCTGGTGATATCTAATAGCCGCATTTTTTGATACTATCTCCCAAAAGCTTGCCCCAACGGCAAATTGTTGAAGGTCATAACATCGACGAGCTTAGTACATTCATCAAGGACAATGACACCTCATCACAAGTAAGAATTCCTCCACACTTGCAAATACCAAGCCTCATTACCCCATCATCGCAAATCTGCATGTTTTTTGTCCGATTGCCCTTCCCTTGCCGAAAGTGAAATATTGAATCTCTAAATCACACACTGAATAAACTTCCCTTCGAGTCATTCACTGCACTGACAAGTAGGCAAGCATCCCACCATCATATCAATACTGCAGAACAATCGTTCATAAGCATCATGGAAACTTGTGCCCAACCTCGAAGCTCTCAAAAGTACCGCTACTGAGCTGAAACAATAAGATATCCTTCCATAAGGCGATGATAACAGTCCGATCAACTATACCGGGAGAAACATCCCGCACCACATCTGTAGTACCATTATGATTCTTCAATCCTCGGTTTATAACAAGCGCTTCGCGTCACACATGATTGAGTAGGAATAAAATAAAGGCATAAGCCTCAAAGGGATCAAATAGCACAAAAAGGAATCAAGAAGAGAAGTACTCCTAACAGCGTTGTAGCCTCCCGAAGATAAGTACAGACATCTCCGTACCGATCCACGAGACTCTACTAGACTTGCTCATGACTCGTGAGACCTATGGGAACCTAGTGCTCTGATACCATGTTGTCATGATCCAAAATCTAATAAGGGTCGTGGTAGCACCGGACACTGCTGTCAGGCAAGCCAACCCAAATTACTTGATGAAGTTCTCGTTTTAAACAATCTTGAAAACTAATATTTTCTTTCAATTTTTTTTTCATAAATAAAAAGATAACTACTTCAATTCAAATCAAAATAATAAGCAATTAGTACAAAATATTTCAAAACCATCTCAGAACCTGGTGTCACAAGTGCATGAGCATCTACTGATAAGGAAATAAGATACAACATCCGTACGGAATACAGTGTACAGGAAGTAAATACAATATACTGGAAGGGACTATACTAGCTGTGGACCACCTCGAATAATGCCACTCACCTAGTCCCAGAATCATCCATGCTGCTATGCCCAATAGGCCGCTAGAGTTACATATACCTATACAACAAAAATGCACAGATGTGTAGTATGAGTATGAAAACAACGTGTACTCAACAAGTATCCCGTTTAATCTCGAATAAGTAGATACGAGAGGTCGACTTTAACACTTGCTAGTGGTCGAATGATAATATAATAACATGTGCGAAAATCATGGATTTATATAGCAGTCCTAACTCACAAGCCGGAAAACAGGTAAACACCTTTATCAATTAATAAGGATTTTCAAGATTTACTTTTCAACATCTTTATCAATTTATATCAGGCCATGAAAAGGCTATATCAACATTTAATATTTCAGGCAAGCAATGTAAGCATGTGCATATCATGTCGAGGTCAACGGCCCACTCCAACAGAAATGTAAATTGTGCACTTGCCGAGGGTCGACGGCGCGCTTATAGATGCATCTATTACCCCGCTCGCGAACTAACCTGCGACGCGGTCAACGTAAAATAAACAAACACCCTGCTCGCGAATCATGCATGCGACGTAGGTACACATAGAGATACTTGCTCAAACAATTAATTAAGAATTTTCGAGGAACATTTATCCAAATAAAAGCTAATACTCTTTTAACAATTTAAGAAAATAACGTTTAATCCTTCTAAAAGTTCATTTATAATTCGATGTGATTTAAACAATTTAAGCCGTCAATAAGTTTACAATTAATCCAAGTATAACATGCTCTTGGCTCCTAGACTACTCGGACAATAGCATAATAGTAGCTACGCACGGACTCTCGTCACCTCGTGCGTACGTAGCCCCTACAAATAGTAGCACACAACCAATTAACTCACCTATGGCGACAATTCCCTCTTACAAGGTTAGAAAAGAGACTCACCCGCTCCGAAGATCCATAACAGGCATTCCATGCCCTTCCGAAGTCTCGAATCGATGCACAACGCTCCAAAACTAGCCAATAATTATGTAAATCCATTAATATATGCTAAGGTACTCATTATAATCCAATTTATAACAATTCCTAACCCCGTTCGAAAAGTTGACAGAAATGCCCTCGGGCCCACGCACCCGGATTCTGAAATTTCTCGAAGATAAAGTTTACCCATGAAGTCATGAACTCAAATATATGATTTTCTCTTAATTTCATTCCCAAAATCGTGGTCAAATTCCAAGAATACAAATTTTCTAGCTTTTCCCCCAAACCCTAAGTTTTCTACAAATTTCATGCTCAAATCCATACATAGTTGACGTATTTAACTCAAAATAGGTGGGGGTGACTTACCTTGACACTGATGACAAAAATCCCCTTTTGAAGCTCCCCAAAAATCACCTAAGCCAAGAAAATATGAGAGAAAATGGCCAAATCCCGATTTTAAAACAACCATTATGACTCCAGCACTTTTTGCACCTGCGGTCCTATGACCGCTTCTGCGGTTCCACTGGTGCGGTCCAAATACCGCTTTTGCGGTTCCCTACCATGCCTCCCTTTTTCACTTCTACGCATTCTCCACCAAAGGTGCAGTCCCGCATCTGCGGAAATATGATTGCTTCTGCAGTCCTAGCCTAGCCGCCCTATTCTGCTTCTGCAACCTCTCTACCGCAGGCGCGGTCCTGCATCTGCGGAAAAATGACCGCATCTGTGGTTCCTTCACTGATAGCGCAAAACCGCATTTGTGGTTCCATTCCTCGCTTCTGTGGGGCCACTTTTGTGGTGAACCCTCCGCAGAAGCGGTTATACCAGCAACCAGACCCCTTCAGCTATCCAAAATTTCAAATTTCGATCCGTTAACCACCTGGAATCTACTCGAGGCCCTCGGGACCCAAACCAACCATACCAACCAGTCCCATAACACATTACAGACTTTCTCGAGGTCTCAAATCATATCAAACAATGCTAAAACCACGAATCGACCTCCGATCCAAGCTTTATGAACTTTAGAATTTCAAACTTTTATTTTTGATGTTTAAACCTATCAAATCACGTCCGATTGACTTCAAATTTTGCGCACAAGTCATATTTGACACTACCGTCCTACACCATCTTCCGGAATCGGATTCTGACTCTGATATCAATAAGTCCACTTCCGGTCAAACTTCTCAAAAAGTTTCAAATTTCTATCTTTAGCCAAATGACTCCAAAATGACCTAGGGACCTTCGAATTCACTTCCGATAGCGCTCCCAACTCTAGAATCACCATACGGAACTGCTCCCAGACTCAGAATACCAAACGAATATCGACAACATTGACATACACTTCAAGCCAAACTTATGAAATTTCTTCCAAAATGCTAACTTCCACAATGGGCACCAAAACACTCCCCGGTCATCCAAAACCCAGACCGGGCGTACGCCCAAGTTTGAAATCATCATACAAATCTGCTGGAATCTTCAGATCCCAATTTCGAGGTCATTTAATCTGAAATCCAATCTTAGTTAATTCTTTCAACTTAAAGCTTCCAAAATGAGAATTCTCTTTCCAAATGAACCCTGAACTTCCCGAAAATCAATTCCGACCATGCGTACGAGTCATAACACCTTAAATGAAGCTAATCATGGCCTCAGACTACTGAACGATGTGTTAGGGCTCAAAACAACCGGTCGGGTCATTTCATTATCTTTTTCACGTAGATGCTTTCTGCTCGAATCTACCCGTGTCTATGTACACTTTATATGGACCTGGTTCATGCTTGAGTTCCTTTGTCTATCATCAAAATGAACTCTAGTTAGGCCAACATATTCCCTCTTTTTGATGATGAATAACTCTATGCTTTTCATAATTACAAGACATCTTTCAACTCAGCTCAACATCAACACATTGTTAGAACACTTCCCATTTTAAAGTCACAAATCACAAATCATTAAGGACTAGGTTTATTAGGTTATAAACATCATAGTCCAAAGTAAAAACCACAACCTATCTTTCCCCTCTTGGCATCATCGAAAAGTTACATAATTATGTTAGATAATCCGATTTTAATAGATATCACTCATGGCCACTGGGGCTACTTCAAATGCAAGCATCAAGTCAAACATTATTTATTAACCTAATGATATTAGACATCTAAAAAGCATCAACAAATAGTTAGAGCATAAAAACAATTGATTATCATTGATACTAGTCATCCACAAAGCATAAAGCAAAACAAAGATACTGGATCATGAGAAAAAAAAGAACAAAAAAAAACCCATCCAGGTTACTAGTTTGTCTAACTAGGCTAGGAAGGTTTCAAGGCTAGGAAGGACCAGGTTCTTAGTTTCTGCCCTGAAGTAGCTACAACATATCATGAAGAATGCCTTCATTCTTCTCCTTCTCCTTCTCCTTTGCAAGCTCATCCTTGAGAGCATAAAGGCTCTTCCTCATCCTTTCAATCTCAACATCCTTAACCTAACTCTCTTGCACCAAGGCTCTCACTTTGCTACTCACAGGTACCTTCTTGGATGAATCAGGTTCTTCAACAACAGCATGGGCTTTATAGTCACAAGCAGTCAAGGTGTTTTCCCCAAAGTGATCCTTGCTTGTACTCACATCCTATTTCTTTAAGGGAACCTTGAAGTGGTCCAGTATGGTGGTGAGAATGAAAATATAGGGCATGACATGAGATTTGGTTCCATTTAGAACCCTATCAAGGAGCCGTATAATAAACCTAGGCCAATTAATTTGCCTCCCGCTATCCAGGTATTCCATGAGGACCAGGCCCAAAAATGTAGCAATGTGCGTATGCAGCCCGACATTATTAATAAATTCAAACAGTACTTTGTGGAGTGGCTTCATCTCATTTTTGTATATAGCCTTGTCTTCTAGCTCTAACTCATTTCCAGCAAACTTTCTTGTAATGGCACAGGAGCTAAGAAGGTTCTCTGGGATTGGCCATTTGAGCTTTTTGTAATAATTATACCGTTCAACATGTATACCTAGAAACTCTCTCAATTCCTTGTCGTAGAAGATCACAGTCACTCCCTTCACCATGCTGGTGACTCTGCCATTTTTTATATCATAATTTTCTATGAACTCTACAATCTCAGCCCCGGCAGGCCTTCCATCCATCTGAAGAACCATGTCCTTCCAACCCTGCAGTTGTAATTTTGTAGCAGCATGACCATGCATTCCTTCTCTATGTCCGTGAGGAGTCTACCCTTCAAGATGGTTATTTTACCAAACTTCTCCTTCTTGTCATGCTCGTTATAATTTTTTTTCTTCTTCTTCACTCTCTTCTTCCTCCACTACTTTCAGTTTTCTAGATTTCACGGTAGACCTTGGTTCTTTTCGCCAAGGTAGAAGGTTTTGCAGACTTTGTCTTGAAGGAAACTTCTTTTTAGAAGTCTTTAGTCTTTGGAGTCACAACGTCTTCCTCCTCTGCCTTGTCTTCATCACAAAGAACCAGGTCCATCTCCTCAATTTCAACTGTCAAGAGGCTCAACCACTTTCTTCTTTCCCTTTACAACAGCTTTTCTTTTACTCTCTTCTAGGCTTTTTCCAGTTCAGCCTGACTCTGCTTCTTGTGACTCCTTGTAGCTCTTCCTCTTGTAGGAGGAGTCTCTACAGGGATTGAATAGGTAGCATTTCTCTTCTTGTTTGCCCTAGTAGTTCCAAGGATTTTAACTTCTGAACCTTTCTTCTATTTAGAATTGTAACTGTGAGACACTTGTTTCAATAGGTCTTTGAGGGGTTCCTTCACTGATGGAATAGGTTCTTGGAACCTCTTCCTCAACCTTACCAACTCCTCAGCAGCACTAATATCTCCAGGCCCACAACCAATTTTTCTCTTAATCTTTCTTCGTCTCTGGCAGATTCCTCACTCCACAATTCCATAACTCATGTTTCTTCAGTCAAACCAATAGGAGTTGGTGAAGATTCAGCCACCCCTTCTTTTTCCATTCCCCTAAAATTACCTTGAGAAACCTCACTCTCTTTTTCTTTTTCCTTTTTATCTTTACCACCAATTTCCCCAAATTCAGTGATTTTAGCCCCAACCATAGTTCCCACCAAAACAAATATACTTTCCAGATTTTCAGCAACCTCAAAAATTGTCTCAAATGTAATTTTAGGTCCAGATGTTAAACAGTTGCAGACTTAGATGATTCTTCAGATTTCTGGGGTTCCTTTTCCCTACTAGCTTTTAATTACTCATTAATTGTCTTGATTTGTTCTTCTCCAACGACTACCTTGCGAGCAATCATCTTGAACATTCCATTTTTAGAGGCGGGTGTGGTTGGAGGTGTGATAGATAGTGTGGGTATAGTTTCCTTGGGTGGTGAAGAGGGATTTTTAGAGAGGTTGGCTATTGATGGTTGTAGGCGAAGTTTGAGTGTTGAGAATATGAGAGAAAATAGAGAGAAATGTTTGAAAGCAGGAGAGTTTAGAATGAAAAATGGGTAAGGCCAAATCAATTTAAGGAGGGAGAGTTTAATTGGGTGACGGCAGCTTCTCAGAATCTCAGAAGTCTCATCAAGCTAGGAGTCAGTTTGAAAATACGTTGAGAAATCTCCCTAGAATTTAGGCACTTATTGCGTTTGGGAACTCTCCTTGGGTGAAATCGGTTCATTTTGTAACGGATATGCACAAGGAAGGTTATGATTAAATGGGACTCTCCTTTTGATCATAATCCAAATATAATTATCTTAAAATATGCAGAGCGGAGAGTACGTACCATGTAATCTTGATGAACTAGGTTCTTCATTGAGAAATCTTTTATGTAAGTTTGAATTTTCAATGAAAATAACAATAATATCATTAGATATAAATGAGATATGTTAGCACATGGCAGAAGAGTACACTAGTAAAAATATGAGACTGAAAAAATCTAATCTAATTATGTACGAAATTCACAAATTGTCTAACCTAATTTTTGAGTTAGAACTTGTTTATTTTAGGTGATCTTAATCATCTCTAATCCTAACATGTTCCTTTCAAAGTGATCTCTACCTAGAGCTTTTGTGAAGATTTCGTCTATTTGCTTGTCAGTATACAAAATTCCATAGTGATCAAACCCTTTTTCATAGTTGTCCCTCAAAAAGTGATACCTAACATCTATGTGCTTAGTTCTTTTGTGATGAATCGGGTTCTTTGTCATACTAGTTGGACTGGTATTATAAAAAAATATGGGAATACAACCTACAACAATTCCAAAGTCTATTTATTACTGTTTTATCCACAAAAATTGAGCACAACTTGAGGCAGTGACAACATACTCAGCTTTAGCAATAGACAAGGCCACATAATTTTGCTTTTTTGGTGACCCAAGACACAAGACATGATCCAAGAAAGTGTGTCATACCTGAGGTGCTCTTTCTATCCAAAGGAAACACTTTATAATTGGCATCACCATATCCCACTAAGTTGAAATTGCTACCTTTTGGATACCATAGATAGAGGTCAGTGGTGCCTTTTTGGTATCTTAAGATCCTCTTGACAGCAGTCAAGTGAGACTCCTTTGGATTTGCCTAAAGTCTAGCACAAAGGCCTACAATGAAAACAATGTCAGGCCTACAAGCAGTGAGATACAACAAAGAGCCAATTATTCCCCTATACAACTTCCGACCAACAGATGAACTAGGTTCATTTATATCCAATTTGTGGTTGTTGCTATAGGGGTGTCAATTTCTTTGGAGTCTTCCATTTTAAACCTTTAAGCAACTCTTTAACATACTTTTAGTGATGGATCATAGTTCCATTAGGATTTTGTTTAATTTGTAAGCCTAAAAGAAATTAATCTCACCTATCATAGATGGCAGAGTGTGGGGCAGAACATGTAGCAAGAAAGCTTCCTTTCAATCTAAAAACTCAATTCAAATTCACTCCCCTTTAGTTTATTAAATTCTTCACTTAGCTTACTAGTATTTGCTCCAAAGATTATATCATCAACATATATCTGAACTACCAAGAGATCTTTAACTTTTTCTTTCAAGAATAAAGTATTATCAACTTTACCTCTCTTGTAGCCATGCTCAAGCAAGAATTTTGACAATCTTTCATACCATGCTCTTGGAGATTTCTTGAGCCCATAAAGTGCCTTATCAAGCTTGTATTCATGATCAAGACATTTCTCGCTTTCAAAGTTTGGAGGTTTCTTGACAAACACTTCTTCCTTTAAATAGCCATTTGAGAAAGTCACTCTTGACATCTATCTGATGGAGAGTGAATTTCATGTAAGCAGCAAAGGCTATAAGAAGTCTAATTGCTTCCAATCTTGCAATTGAAGCAAAACTCTCATCATAGTCTATGCCCTCCTCTTGACTATATCCTTAAACAACCAATCTTGCCTTGTTCCTTATAACTGTTTCATCTTCGCCAAATTTATTTCTGAAGACCCATTTTACGCCAACTACTAATCTGTCCTGGGGTCTTGGTACCAGAAGCCAAACTTTACTTCTCTCAAATTGGTTGATTTCCTTTTGCATTGCATTCATCCAGTCGGTACCCTGTAAGGCCTTAGAAACATTTTTAGGTTCAATAAAAGATAAAAAAGAGTCAAAAGCACAAATATCCTTTAAAGAAGATCTGGTTTTGATTCCAGAGCTTGGATCAGTAATTATGTTCTTAATGGGATAAGAACTTCGATACTTGTAAGGTTTCACCACCAGCCAGTTTCCCCTAGATATTCTTTCAGTTTTTTGTTTTTGAGGAATATGTTCCTCGAGGTTTGAGGATCGGTTCCTCTTTGTTCAGTTCCCCTTATCAGGTTGCCCTAGGTGGAAGGACCTTCTCCATCATATGTTCCTTCCTCTAGTGCAGCTTCAGTCTGTGTTATGGATTCATTTGAGTTTCTTACCTGCCTGATTGCTTCATCATCATGGTCCTGCATTTCAAAAAGAATATTAGTTTTGTCAAAAAGCACATGTACACTTTCTTCTACACACGTAGTTCTTTTGTTAGAAATCTTATATGCTTTACTATATGAAGAATATCCCAAGAATACTCTCTCATCACTTCTGGGATGAAACTCACCTAAGGAGTCTTTACCATTATTGTGCACAAAGCACTTGCATCCAAATGTATATACTTGTCTTTATCCCTTTAAATAACTCATAGGGAGTCTTCTTAATAAGAGGTCTAGTACATTTATGATGTAGCATGTAGTGTTCACAGCTTCTGCCTAAAAGCTATGGGGCATGGGGCAGTTTATTATAAAAAAGCATAGTCCTAGCTATTTCTTCCAATATTCTATTCTTTCTTTCAACTACTCCATTTTGTTGTGGAGTCCTAGGAGAAGGAAAATTATGATTTATGTTATGCTCATCACAAAATTCAACAAATTTAGCATTCTCAAATTCAGTACCATGATCAGACCCAATTGATGCAAGTTGATTACCTAGTTGTTTCTCAGTTTTTTTAACAAAAGAGGTGAACATGTCAAATGCTTCATCTTTAGATGTTAAAAATAATTTCCAAGTAAACCTAGAGTAATCATCAACAAGGACTATAACATGTCTCTTACCACCTATGCTCAATATTCTCATTGGTCCACAAAGATCCTTATGAACCAGTTCTACCGTCCTAGTAGTGCTTACCATTTTCTTGATTTTGAAAGAGGATCTTACTTGATTTCCCTTTGCACAAGCCTAACAAACTTTATTTTCCTTGAACTTAATGTTAGGCATCCCTATCACCAAGGTCTTGGAGACTAGTTTGTTGAGTTGACTTAGACTGGCATGTCCAAGTCTTTTGTGCCAAAGGATGGGATCATTATCACACACACTTAGGCAAGTGAGTTCACATCTAAATGTGTGGCCAGATCCACAACATATATTTTTTCACTCTTTTTCCATGCAAAACTATCTTGTCAGTGGTAAGATTAATCAACAAGCATTTTGTAGAGGTGAATGCTACCATGTTACCTCTGTCACATAATTGTGATACACTTATTAGACTGTACTTTAGTCCTTCTATCAAGTAGACATACTCAATAGAGTGAGAATCAGTCTTACTTACTGTAAGGCCCCATGAAATCCCTACTCGAAAACCCGGATCCCGTGGTGCCAAGTTAGGAGCATGTGTTAGCAATTCATAAAAGCTCTCCGCGGCACGGATCTTTTTGGATTGAATAATGCATTAAAAAGTCAAGAATAATTTTTCAGAAAAATGCAAGAAATGCGGTCCAGAATGCGGTTGCATAATCGAAATGCGGACCGCATATCTACCGCAGAGTGAGGCAGAATGTTGGTTAAAATTAAAGTCAGTTATGCGATCGAAATGCGGTCGCATAATTAAAATGCGGACCGCATAGTCGTCATATATGTTCCTTTGAATTTTGCGAGGGTCAGTTCTGTGGTGCACTTTGCGACCGCAGAACATGAATGTGGACCGCATTCTTACCGCAGACTGAGTCAGAATGTTTAGTTTTTGGGGAAGCATTTTGCGGTCCATTATGTGGACTGCATGTTCATATTTTACTCAGGGTTCCATTTTTCTAATTTTTAACCCGACTTCCATATCGATATATCCGATGTTAAAGCTCATTTTAAGCATTTCTAGAGAGAGAGAGAGAGGGTTCTTAGAGAGGGAAAGCCTCCCCATCAAATTACTCCATAAGATTGGGCTAAATACTTGAAGAAAATCAAGTGAAGACCCCTAGACCTTCATCTCAAGAGGTAATACTTTATCACCCCAACTCTTGTTTGTTTTATTCTCAGATAAGGGGGTCACTAGTGAGGTTATTCATGGGTACAACAATGGATTCCTTGCATGCATGTTAAACCTTAGAGTAGTGGGAGGTGGTGAATTAAAGAGGGGTACAAAGTGATATAAATTGCTCTCAAAAAGGGGCCTAAGATCATATTGCACCTCTAGGGTTTGTCAATATGCTTGAATCAAGCTAGAGTCTCAATCTCATCTCTAATTCTCGATTTAATTTGTAATT
>MU664535.1:213851-229094 GCA_026770625.1 Nicotiana glauca
GGGAATTGAGCTGGTGATATTTCCTTTTTCTTCCTTTTTTTTACTTCTAGTTAAACAAATTAACCTGCATTAACTTCTAAATCTAATTTGCACCATTAAACTTACTTATCTATTTTCTTACAATTAATAAATTAATACTATTGATTGAAAATTATTAACTTAAAACTAAATGTTAAAAATGTAAAAATGCTTGTATTTTTGTGATTTTCGTTTGATAATTCATTTAAATAATGTCACTAAATTATAAATATAATTAAAGTCTAAAATGCTATGAGAGGATAAATTAAATATTTTCTTATGATTTTATGCTATTAAATATGCAACTAAATGTAAAACTAAATAAAGAAAACTCCTAAAATTCATAAAATCATAAAAAAAATTATTTTTTGGACTATTTTTTGGAGTAATTTCCATGTGGGATAAAAATTAGGTGCTCACAGTTGCCCCTCTTTGCTCGAAAACATGAAGAGTTTTTGGACAAAGATAAAGTGAGCAATTATGAACAATTTTTGCCCGTTGGATACTCCGTGGGAAGCCTTTTGAAAAAGTTTGACCGAACCTTGCTTCAGAGGTTGCCTACATATCCTTGGCTATAAAAGAATCAGGTCGGCGTAGTTCTGGAAGTTTTGGTAGCTGGGACTACCGAGAAGCTCTGATTTCAGTGCTGTTATTTCTTGCTAAGCTTCTTGTTACACCAAAATCAAAATGAGAATACTAACTAAACCTATCAGCTGCGAGTTATAAGTTCCTATCTATAAATCTTCCGAATCTTGATCTTAAGTCTTGGCTGGTTCTTCATGTAGACTCTGATATGAATCTTGATGCTTGTTATCTGAAGGTGTTGGTTCAATCTTCTTCAGCTTTTTCGGATCAAGACGGGACATACGAAACTTTTGACTTCAATCGTGTCTTGAGCAGTCCATATCTTTTCTTTTTCTTCCTTTTTTAATTCTTGATTGATACTTCGTCTTTTGGTATTCTCGAAACTTGTGCCTCAAGGTAAAAACCTGCTCAGGCACCAAAAAATGAAACTAACTAAAATTTTCTACCCCAGTTTTCACTAGGAAATTTCCATAAGTTATTTGTAACAAAACTCTATACTACTTCATTCTTGAAAGCAATGAAACGTTGTGATTGGTGTACCCTGAGAAAATAGAGACTAGGGAGTGGAGACCCTATATCTAAAAATAAAAACAACTTGGGAGTAGAGACCGTATGTCTAAAATAAAGTCAACTAGGGAATGTGGACCCTATGTTGGAAAAGCGACTAGGGAGTGGAGACCCTATGTCCAAAGCAAAAGCAACTAGCGACTGGAGACCCTATGTTGGAAAAGCAACTAGGGAGTGGAGACCCTATATTGGCATCAACTAGGGAGTGGTGACCCTACATTGGCATCAAGTTATATTGGCATCAACAAGGGAGTGGGGACCCTATGTTGGCATCAACTAGGGAGTAATGACCCTATGTTGGAAAAGCGATTAGGGAGTGGAGACCCTATGTCTAAAATAGAATCAACTAGGGATTGGAGACCCCACGTTAGAAAATCATCAACTAGGGAGTGGTGACCCTATGTTGGCATCAAGTTATGTTGGAATCAACTAGGATTGGGGACCCTATGTTGGCATCAACTAGGGAGTGGTGATCCTATGTTGGCATCAAGTTATGTTGGCCTCAACTAGGGAATGAGGACCCTATGTTGGCATTAACTAGGAAGTGGTGAACCTATGTTGGAAAAGCGCAACTAGGAATTGGAGACCCTATACTACCATGATTTTGATTTTTTTTTAATCATTTTCATCATTATTTTTCTCTTTTTCTTTTTAATTCTAGAGAATGAGTTAATGCGGGAAAGAATTTTGGAGGAGACTTCCCTCTTTGGAGTTGTTGCTGTAAAGTTATTTTTAGCCCTTGCGCAGTTTCTTTTTGGTAGCACCTGCTTCTTGCAAGGTTGGTTCTGGATTGCACCTGTTTCCTGTCTTTTTTTTCAACACAGAACAATTTATCAGTTTGTAATGGTGGTTGGTTTTGTGGCCTTGATTATTTTAGTGACTTGATCTCGGCCCTTTCAATTGCAACTGGTTGTTTCTTAAATACCGATTGCATTTCTAACCCTGGAGAACCTCTACCTTTTCCAGACTTTGCCATGATGATTGGTCACGCGGGACTCAAAATTTTCGACTTTATTTTGTCTCTGTAGGCATATCACTTCTGACTTGTTTTTTTTTTTAACTTTTAACTTCGGAGCATTGGAAACTTTTTGACTCCTCAAACTTTGTTGCAACGTCTAGTTGCGCGGGAGTTAACCTTTTCCAACTTTGTTTCGCCTTCGTAGGCCTTTCATTCCTGGCTTCTTTCTTCCAACTTCAATTTTATAGCATTTGGGGTACCTTGGCTTTTCAAACCTTTGTCGAGACGGTTAGTCATGTGGGTCTTAACCTTTTCAACTTCATTTGCCTTTATAGGCACTTTAATTTGATTTTTTCCTTCCAAGAGTTTTGATTTCGAAGCATCGGCCGCCATGGCCAGTCAAGGTCGACTTGATGCCCCTAACGAGGCTGGGTGCCTTTTGCATATTAGCTTATATCAAATGAGAAACCTGTAAATCAGTCTTGCCATCCCTTCTTTGTCTTAGTTTCGGAACAGAGTTGGAACGAAAGGGATTCAAAGAAAAGCACATAATAGAATGGACAAGTGAATTTAGACGAGAGGTATCCCTTTCGGGAAAAAGAAAGAAGGATTTATTTGGAGTGCATGTGGACTTCAATGAAATGACATACCTTTTGGACTGGATGCCTGATCCGTGTAAACCGTCTGACTCTCAGAAATTCATCACAACTCTACCTTGAAACCGAGAAAGCTTGCCAGGACTCTGTCAATGCTGATGGTTGTAAGGATCCTCATTTCGATCAGTGGTACCCTTTGCATGTTTTCACTTTTTGACCTCTCTCATTTTTCTTCTCACCGTCGCCTTATAGTGCTCTTTGCGAGTTTTCACTAACAAGACTCTCTCATTTTCAATTTCTCTGCTTACCATCTCCTTTTGGTGCCCTTGAGGGTTTTCACCGATAAGACTCTCTCATTTTATTTCTCTCATTTGGTTGCATAGGATCCAAGTAAACATATCATCCCATTTTAAACATTCTCAATGATTGATCGGAAGAACTTGAAAAGGATTTGGGTAAAAAGGATTTGGATTGAGTTACAATTTTGGAACCTTTCAGGCGAACCCATCGCCGAATCATTAGAACTTCTGCCGCAGTTTCAACTTTGGGCGACTTTGGTTTATTGTTTTGGTGTGAATGAACCCTAGAGAGAGGCTGCCTACATATCCTTTCAGAATCAAGTCGAACCTAGTTCAAGGAACTTTATTTTTGATTTTATTTTGTTTTTCTTTTTTGTTTTGTTTTCTCGTTCTTTTTCATTTCCTTTTTCCTCTTTTTTTTTTCATTTTTCATTTTATTTTCTTTGTTTTTTCTTCCTTTTTTTGTATTTGTAATGATCCGGCCGGTCCTTTTAAGAATTAACACCCCAATCCCTTATTAACTGCTTTCCCCGTGTTCGTTTCTTCTATTTCGATTTGCCGGGATGTTGGGTTTTGAGTTTCAGAGTGTTTTGGGATACTTAGTCCCTAAATGAGAGTTTAAGCTTTAGAATTTGGACCGTAGTTGGAGCAGTGTGAAGATGGCCTCGGAATGGAACTCCATTGGTTCCGTTAGCTGCGTTGGGTAATTTTGGGCTTAGGGGCATGTTCAAATTGTGCTTTCGAGGTTTGTAGCTTAATTAGGCTTGAAATGCCAAAAGTTGAATTTTTGAAGTTTCCAATTCGATAGTGAGATTTTGATATCGGGGTCGGAATGGAATTCTGGAAGTTGGAGTAGCTTTGTAGTGTTGAGTGTGACATGTGTGCAAGATTTCAGGTCATACTAACGAGGTTTGATAGACTTTTTGATCGAAAGCAAAATTCGAGAGTTTTGAAGTTCTTAGGCATGAATCTGATATTAATTAGTTGATTCGATGTTGTTTGAGATGTTTTGAAGATTTGTATAAGTTTGGATAGTGGTATATGACTTGTTTGTGCTTTTGGTTGAGGTCCCAGAGGCCTCAGGCTGATTTCAGATGGTTAACGGGAGAGTTTGAGTTGGGTTTAGTAGCTGAAGTTTTCTATTGCTGTTATATCCGCACCCGTGGCAAGGGGACCACAGGTGCGGACTCGTAGAAGCGGACATGGAGTTGCAGATGTGGCCACAATTGAAGGCAACAAAAACCGCAGAACCGGGAGGTGTAACGCACCCCCAGGACCGCAGATGTGGTATCTGGGTCGTAGGTTGGAGAAGGAGGCTTTAGTGAAAACCGTAGAAGTGGTTCCCTTGACCGCAGATGCGGTATCGCTGGGTAGAACATATAAATAGATGCCTGCACAAATATGAGTTATTTGCTATCTCTTTTTCAAACGGGAAGAAGTTTTGGGGAGCATTTTCAAGGGATTAATTGAGGTAAAGCCTTTGGTCCTTAAGCTCGTTATTATGGTGATTTTTATCATTCTAAGCATGAAATTTGAAGGACAATCGGTGGTAAATTGGAGATTAGGGCTTGATTACTTGGAGATGTTTGAGTGGTGATTTGAGAGACCATTTGAGGTCTGATTTTGGTATGACTGAACTCGTAAGAGTGTGCGATTCTAAATTTGTAAATTTTACCCGATTCCGAGATGTGGTCCCTCGGGGGTGGGTTGGTTATTTTTCTTAATTTCGCGTATTAGCTTAGGATTAATTAGTGGAATCAATTACTTGAAGTTTTATTTACATTATGCAATTGATTTGAATAGATTTGGGCCATTTGGAGTCGAGAACGCGTGGCAAGAGCGTGGTTTCAGGTTTATTTTGAGCTAGTTCGAGGTAAGTGGCTTGCCTAACCTTGTGTGGGGGATCTCCCCTTAGAATTTGGTATTGTTGATATTTGAAATGCCTTGTACGTGAGGTGACGAGTGCGTACTGGTGCTAATTGATGAAAATCCCATTTTCAACAATTAACTAAAACTGTGTTTCCTTTCCTGTTTATACTACTAGCAATTTAAGCCTGCTATTAGCTTAGGGAAACATGTCTAACTAACTTAATTGCTTATTTTCTCAAACTGCCTTATTTGGATTATGTGTAGCATGATAGGTTAGAAACAATTGTTTTAGTTTGGTATGAAATTTGAATTGAATTGAGTATTCTTCATGTTGCTACTGTGTGTTTACTTTAGGACTACGAGATGGTATCCCAGGATATCCCCCTGCCTGTTTACTTTGGGACTACAAATTTGTATTCCGGTAGATCCCTCTGCACTTTTATATTGGAACTATGGGACTGCATCCGGTATATTCCCCCAGTACTGAGTATTTACATTTGGGACTACGGATCGAGATTTCTGGTAGATCCTCGTGCACTATAAATTGGACTACGGGATGGTATTTTTGGAGATCCACTGGATATTTATATTTGGGACTACAGGACGATATCCTGGGAGATCGCCAGTTATTATTTCTATGTTGAGCTGTATTCTTTCCATGATTACTTCTGTCTCTATAATAGTTGTTGTTATTCTTATTATCCTGTGTTACTTCATACTGTTAGCATTTAATTATATTGTTGTATTCTATACTGTTTTATCTTATTTTCAGATATAGTCAGTAGGGCCCTAACCTTCCTCGTCACTACTCGACCGAGGTTAGGCTTGGCACTTACTGAGTACTGTTGTGGTGTACTGATGCCTTTTCTGTGCATATTTTTTATGTGCAGATCCAGGTACTTTGACTTAGCTCTACTACCCTTGAGGTGAGGTGATCCATCTGAGACTTCGAGGTATATATGCCGCGTCCGTAGGCCGAGGATTCCATTTTCATTCTCTCTCATAGTATTAGCCCTTTTGAATTTACTTTTGTTTAGACACTTTGGAGTTAGAACACAGTAGTTATTCAACAGCTTGTGATTTTATAAGATTCTTGATTTTGGGAAAATGTAGTTTCAATTTGAGAGTTTGTATTGTGTATGCCAAGTGGCATCTTAAAATCTCCACTATGCTTATTCCGCATATTTTTATTTGTTTTATTCTGTTGTTTCTTTTCTGCAATTTGTTAGGCTTACCTAGTCGTAGAGACTAGGAGCTATCATGATAGTTCACGAAGGGAAAACTAGAATTGTGACAAGTTGGTATCAGAGCTCTAGGTTCATAGGAGTCATGAATCACAAGCCAATTTATTAGTCTCGCGGATCGGTACAAATACGTATGTACTTATCTACGAGAGGCTATGTAACTGTTAGGAAAATTCCACTTCATTTGATTTCCTTGTCATGCTAGATTTTGATATCACAATCCTAAACTTCTGTCTTCTATTCTGTCATAGATGGTGAGGACACGTGCTACCAGAGATGACCAGGCACTCGCGCCCCCTACTGGAGCCGTCAGAGGTCGGGGCCGGGGCCGGGGTAGAGGCCGAGGATGTGCACGTAGTGCAGCCAGAGCACCCGCGCGAGCTGCCATTGAGTAGCTACCAGCAATTCCAGCTAAAGTCCAGACACCTAATTCGCTTATTGCTACAACTACTCAAGCACTTCAGGAGACTCTGGCACAATTCATGAGCATGTATATCACTTTGGCTCAGATAGGGATTCTTCCCCTTACTGCAGCTACGTACCAATTTGGGGGAGGATCACAGACTCCCACCGCCCGCACTCCTGAGTAGCGAGTGCATGTTGATTAGGTCCCAGAGATAATTCTTGTATAGCCTGCAATCCCAAATCAGCCCGAGGACACGACAGCGGCTTCCGAGGATGAGCAGCGGAGATTTGAGAGGTTTAAGAAGTACAAGCCTCCTGTATTTAGTGGTCTAGCATCAGATGATGCTCTGGAATTTCTAGATGAGTGCTACTGTATTCTCCGTACCATAGGTATATCAGGATCGAGCGGGGTTTCCTTCACTACTTTCCAGCTTTGAGGAGCCCCTATGAGTGGTAGCGTACCTATGAGTTAGATAGTCTGGATGAGGCAGCTTCCCTGACTTGGACTTAGTTTTCAGATATGTTACTTAGAAAGTATGTTCCTCAGAGCCGCAGGGATGCATGTCACACACAGTTTGAGCATTTGCGCCAGGGTACTATGACTGTCTCGGAGTATTTAGTCCGTTACACTAGCTTGGCTAGACATGCACCAGCTTTGGTTTCTACTGTTTGCGAGAGGGTTGGCCAGTTTATTAAGGGGTTTATTCCTAGCATCAGGTATAGCATGGCTCATGAGTTGGAGATGGATATTTCTTATCAATAGGTGTGAGCATTTCTAGGAGGATAGAAGGTATGTATGCTCGGGACAGAGAGGAGAGGGAGGCCAATATGGCTCGAGAGTCGGGCCATTATTATGGTGCCTGTGCCCCAGCTACAGGTCGTCATGGTAAGGGATATATGTGTCGCTATATTCATTCAGATCTTCCAGTAGCTAGTGGTATTCCAGCTCCTCCCAGACCTCAAGAGCCTTATTATGCACTTCCAGTGTCTAGTGCGCCTCCTTCGGGGGGTGCTTTCAGTGGTCAGTCCAGCAGACCTGGCCCGAGCTAGTCACAGCTGCCACATCCTCCCAAAGCTTCTTTTGAGTTTGGTGACATATGCCATATCGTGAGGGATTTCCCCATACTTAGGTGGGTATACCTCCATAGACTTCTCACCCATAGCATGCCTTGCAGAGTTCTCAGCTATGGTTACAACTTCAGTTGCTACCCCACATGCTCAGCTAGCTAGAGATGGAGGTTGGGGAGGTAGTGGTCTCCTTAGAGGGGGAGGCCAGGCCAGATATTATGCCTTTCCTGCCCGTGTCGAGGCAGTTGCCTCCAATTCTATCATCACATGTATTGTCCTAGTTTGCCACAGAGATGCATCGGTTCTATTTGATCCAAGCCCCACTTATTTTTATGTGTCTTCTTGTTTTGCCCTGTATTTGGGTGTATCTCGAGATTCTTTGATTTCCTCTGTTTATGTTTCTACTCCTGTGGGAGATTCTCTTATTGTGGATCACATTTATCGGTCGTGTTTGGTTGCTCTTAGTAGTCTTGAGACCAGAGCTGATTTATTGTTGCTTAGCATGGTAGATTTTGATATTATCTTATGCATGGACTAGTTTTTGCCCCATTATGCTATTCTTGATTGTCACACTAAAACCGTGACACTGACTATGCTAGGTGTACTGCGAGTTGAGTGGAGGGGTGCTTTATATCACACTCCTAGTAGAGTTATTTCTTTCCTTAATGCTCAACAAATGGTTGAGAAGGGGTGTGACGCATATCTGGCTTATGTGAGAAATGTCAGTATTGATACCCCTACAGTTGACTCAGTCCCAGTAGTACGACATTTCTCTAATGTGTTTCCAACTGATCTTCCGGGCATGCCGCCCGATAAAGATATTAATTTTGGCATTGATCTTTTGCCGAGAACTCAGTCCATTTCTATTCCTTCGTATCATATGACTCCTCCTGACTTGAAGAAATTGAAGGATCAGTTATAGGAATTGCTTGATAAGGGTTTTATTCGGCCCAGTGTATCACCTTGGGGTGCTTCTATCTTGTTTCTGAAGAAGAAGGATGGTTCTATGATTGATTATCGCCAGTTGAACAAAGATACAGTGAAGAAACTATTATCCTTTGCCTCGTATTGATGATTTGTTTGACCAGCTACAGGGTGCATGAGTTTTTTCTAAGATTGACTTGCGTTCAGGTTACTACCAGTTGAAGATTCGGGAGCCAGATATCCCAAATACTACTTTCAGGACTCGGTATGGTCATCACGAGTTCTTTCTTATGCCATTTGGGCTGACCAATGCCCCAGCAGCCTTCATGTATTTGATGCACAGTGTGTTTCGGCCATATCTTGACTCATTCGTCATTATCTTTATTGATGATATTCTGGTATATGCCCGGAGTCGGGAAGATCATGAGCAGCATTTGAGGACAGTTCTTCAGACTTTGAGAGAAAAGAAGTTATGTGCAAAGTTCTCGAAATGTGAGTTTTGGTTGGATTCCATGGCATTCTTGGGTCACGTGGTATCTACTGAGGGGAAAAAGGTGGATCCGAAGAAAGTAAAAGTAGTTCATAGTTGGCCTAGACCATCACTAACTACAGAGATTCACAGTTTTCTAGGCTTGGCGGGTTACTACCATCGATTTGTTAAGGGGTTTTCATCTATTGCAGTACCTATGACCAGGCTGACCCAGAAGGGTGCTCCGTTCCAGTGGAAAGAAGAGTGTGAGACGAGCTTTTAGAAGCTCAAGATAGCTTTAACTACAACCCCAATTTTGATATTTGCTATAGGTTCAAGGTCTTATACTGTCTATTCTGATATCTCGAGGATTGGCCTTGGAGCGGTATTGATACAGGATGGTAGGTTGATTGCCTACGCATCCAGAGAGTTAAAGGTACATAAGAAGAATTATCCTTTCCATGATCTCGAGTTAGCTACTATTTTTCACGTCTTGAAGAACTGGTGTCATTATTTCTACGATGTGCCTTGTGAGATTTATACTAATCACCGAAGTTTGCAACATCTGTTCAAGTAGAAGGATCTGATTCTGTGCCAGAGGAAGTGGTTAGAGCTTCTGAAGGACTATGATATCACTATTTTGTATCACTCGGGCAAGGCCAATATGGTGGCCGATGCTTTGAGTCACCGGGCAGAGAGTTTGGGGAGTTTGGCTTATCTACCAGCAGCAGAGAGGCCACTGGCGATGGATGTTCAGGCCTTAGCCGGCCAGTTTGTGAGATTGGATCTTTTGGAGCCCAGTCGGGTTCTAGCTTGCGTGTTCTCTTGGTCTTCTTTGTTTGACCGTATCCGGGAGTGTCCGTTTGATGACCCTCATTTGCTTGTCCTTAAGGACAAGGGTTTGTATGGCGATGCCAGAGATGTGACTATTGGTGATGAAGGGGTATTGAGGATGAATTGTCGAGTTTGTGTACCCAATGTTGATGGGCTTCGAGAGTTGATTCTAGAGGAGGCCCACAGTTTGCGGTATTCCATCCGTCTGGGTTCCACAAAGACGTACCAGGATTTGAGACAGCGCAATTGTTGGAGGCGAATGAAGAAAGACATAGTTAGGTTTGTATCTTGGTGACTCAATTGTGAGCATATGAAGTATGAACACTAGAGACCGGTAGATTGCTTCAGCGGATAGAGATTCCGGAGTGGAAGTGGGAGAGGATCACCATGGACTTCGTAGTTAGACTCCTACGGACTTTGAGGAAGTTTGATGCCATTTGGATGATTGTGGATCGGCTGACCAAGTTCGCGCACTTCATTCCTATATGTACTAATTATTCTTCGGAGAGACTGGCAAAGATTTATATCCGGGAGATTGTTTGTCTACATGGTATTCCGATTTCCATCATTTCAGATAGAGGTAATCATTTTGCATCACGGTTATGGAGGGCCGTACAGTAGGAGTTGGGAACTCAGGTGAAGTTGAGTACAGCATTTCACCCACAAACGGACAGACAGTCCAAGCGCACTATTCAGATTCTTGAGTATATGCTCCGTGCGTGTGTAATTGAGTTTGGAGGGTCTTGAGATCAGTTATTGCCATTGGCGGAGTTTGCCTACAACAACATTTATCACTCCAGCATTCAGATGGCACCGTATGAGGCTTTATATGTTAGGTGGTGTAGATCCCCGATAGGTTGGTTTGAGCCGGGTGAGGCAAGATTATTGGGCACAAAATTGGTTCAGGATGCTTTGGAAAAGGTTAAGGTGATTCAGGATAGACTCCGTACAACCCAGTCCAGACAGAAGAGTTATGCGGACCGGAAGGTTTGTGATGTTTCCTATATGGTTGGAGAGTGGGTTCTGCTTCGGGTTTCGCCTATGAAGGGCGCTATGAGATTTGGGAAGAAGGAGAAGTTGAGTCCGAGGTTTATTGGCCCTTTTGAGATATTGAGGCGTGTTGGGGAGGTTGCTTATGAGCTTGCCTTACGAACCAGCTTGGTAAGAGTTCATCTAATATTTTATATTTTGATGCTCCAGAGGTATCACGGTGATCCGTCGCACGTTTTGGATTTCAGTTTAGTCCAGTTGAACAAGGATCTATTTTATGTTGAGGAGCCGGTGGCAATATTGGACAGGCAGGTTCAAAAGCTGAGGTCAAAGAACATTGCTTCAGTGAAGGTTCAGTGTCGGGGTCAGCCGGTCGAGGAGGTGACCTGGGAGACCGAGCAGGATATGCGCAGCCATTACCCTTATCTTTTCACTACTTCAGTATGTCTCTATGCTCATTCAAGGACGAACGAATGTTTAATTGTAGGACCATGTAACGACCCGGCCGGTTGTTTTAAGAACTAACGCCCTAATCCTTTATTAACTGCTTTCCCCCTGTTCGTTTCTTCTATTTTGATTTTCCGGGATGTTGGGCTTTGAGTTTCAGAGTTTTTTTGGGACATTTAGTCTCTAAATGAGAGTTTAAGTTTAGAATTTGGACCATAGTTGGAGCAGTGTGAAGACGGCCTCGAAATGGAACTCCGTTGGTTCCGTTAGCTCCGTTGGGTGATTCGGGCTTAGGGCCATGATCAGATTGTGTGTTGGAGGTCCGTAGCTTAATTAGGCTTGAAATGCCAAAAGTTGAATTTTTGAAGTTTCCGGTTCGATAGTGAGATTTTGATATCGGGGTCAGAATGGAATTCCGGAAGTTGGAGTAGCTCCGTAGTGTTGAATATGACGTGTGTGCAAAATTTCAGGTCATTCGAACGATGTTCGGTAGACTTTTTAATCGAAAGAAAAATTAGAGAGTTTTTGAAGTTCTTAGAATTGAATCCAATTGTAATTGGTTGATTCAATATTGTTTGAGGTGTTTTGAAGATTTGTATACGTTTGGATAGTAGTATATGACTTGTTTGTTCTTTTGCTTGAGGTCCCGGGGGCCTTGGGGTGGTTTTGGATGGTTAATGGGAGATTTTGAGTTGGGTTTGGTAGCTGAAGTTTTTCTATTGCTGTCATAATCGCACCTGTAGCTAGGGGATCGTAGGTGCAGACTCGCAGAAGCAGACATGGAGCCGCAGATGCAGCCACAAGTGAAGGAAACAGAAACTACAGAAGCGGGAGGTATACCGCACCTGCGGGATCGCAAATGCAGTATCTGGATCGCAAGTTGGAGAAGGAGCCTTTAGTGAAAACTGCAGAAGCGGTTCCCTTGACCGCAGAAGGGAAAATCTATACCGCAGATGCGGTATCGCTTGGGAGAACATATAAATAGATGCCTTCACGAATTTGAGTTATTTTTCATCTCTTTTCAAACAGGAAGAAGCTTTGGGGAGCATTTTCAAGGGAGATTTTCAGATGGATTAATTGAGGTAAAGACTTTGGTCCTTAAGCTCATTATTATGGTTAATTTTATCATTCTAAGCATGAAATTTGAAGGAAAATCGGTGGAAAATTGGGGGTTAGGGCTTGATTAATTGGAGAGCTTTGAGTGGTGATTTGAGGGACCATTTGAGGTCCCATTTTGGTATTTTTGGTATGACTGAACTCGTGAGAGTGTGACGATTTCGAATTTGTAAATTTTACCCGATTCCGAGATGTGGTCCGGCAGGGGGCATTTTGGTTATTTTCCTTAATTACGTGTATCGGCTTAGAATTAATTAGTGGAATCAGTTACTAGAAGTTTTATTTACATTATGCAATTTATTTGAATAGATTTGGTCCATTTGGAGTCAAGTACTCGTGGCAAGAGCGTGGTTTCGGGTTGATTTTGAGCCGGTTCGAGGTAAGTGGCTTGCCTATCCTTGTGTGGGGGAACTGCCCTTAGGTTTGATATTGTTGATATTTGAAATGCCTTGTACGCGAGGTGAAGAGTGTGTACTTGTGCTAATTGTTGAAAATCCTGTTTTCATTAAGTAACTAAAACTGTGTTTCATTTCCTGTTTATACTACTTGCAATTTAGCATGATGTTAGCTTAGGGAAGAATGTCTAATTGACTTAATTTCTTATTTACTAAAATGCCTTATTTCGATTATGTGTAGCATGCTAGGTTAGACATACCTGTTTTACCTTGGTATGAAATTTGAATTGAATTGAGTATTCTTCGTGTTGCTGAAGTGTGTTTACTTTGGGACTACAGGACGGTATCGCGGGAGATCCCCCTGCTTGTTTACTTTGTGGTATCCCGGTAGATCCCCCTGCACTTTTATATTGGAACTACGGGACTGCACCCGGTAGATTCCCTCAGTTCTAGATATTTACATTTGGGACTACGGATTGGGATTTTCGGCAGATCAACCCACACTATAAGTTGGACTACGAGACGGTATCCCGGCAGATCCACTGGATATTTATATTTGGGTCTGCAGGACGGTATTCTAGGAGATCCCCGGTTGTTATCTCTTTGTTGAGTTGTATTCTTTCCGTGATTACTTCTGTCTCTGTAATAGTTGTTGTTATTCTTATTATCCTGTGTTACTTCATACTATTAGCGTTTAATTATATTGTTATATTCTATATTGTTTTATCTCGTTTTTCAGCTATAATTAGTAGGGCCCTAACCTTCCTCATCACTACTCGATCGAGGCTAAGCTTGGCACTTACTGAGTACCGCTGTTGTGTACTTAGGCCCTTTCTGCGCAAGTTTTTCATGTGCAGATCCAAGTACTTTGACTCAGCTCTACTACCTTTGAGGCAAGGTGATCCATCAGAGACTTCGAGGTATATCTGCCGCATCCGCAGGCCGAGGAGTCCCTTTCCATTCTCTCTTATAGTATTAGTCCTTCTGTATTTACTTTTGTTTAAACACTCTGGAGTTAGAACACTGTAGTTATTCCACAGCTTTTGATTTCATGAGATTCCGGGTTTTGGGAAAATGTAGTTTCAGTTTGAGAGTTTGTATTGTATATGTCACGTCCCAAGTTCGAGGGACATGATCGGCGCTCTACCGGGTAGCCCCAGCCGAGCGGACCTGGGTGCCTCTCCTACCCCACGTGTTGCCCCATGTCTTACTTGCTCAATATTCCAAGAACTGGCCAAACAATTAATTTAGAATACCCTTTTTTGCAAAACATACATACATACAATTTAGTTAGTGAAATTACCAATTCGTTACCCAACAAAGGAAACATGGATTTACATAAACCTCTAACCCACATCCATTGTCTACGGAGCCTCTAAAAGTACAACAGGATAATACAGTATTCCCGGTAACAAGGCTCCAGCTATACCTTACACAAAATCAAAATAAAACTTCGGACACAAGCGGCCTGAGCCACGCAGGGCCCCGAGAGGAATGGGGCTCACCAAAAGCGGATGGAAGACGAAGGGGAAGCTACGATCGGTGGACTGGAGTACCTGCTGCGGATCCACCTACAATCATAACACGAATGTAGCCCCTGGCAAAAGGGACGTCAGTACATTTGAATTGTACTAGTATGTATAACAAACCTTACCCTGAGTAACCTCAAGCCATACACAAGTAATAAACAATAAAAGGAAGCAACAATTGAGTACACACGAGGAAGACAATCAAGGCAAACAAGTTAACAAACTCTCCTTTCCCAATCATCATTTCCATATTTTCAATTTCACAACGTTCTCATATTTCATTTCAATAGTGATATCGATCACCCTTTTCACCACAACCCACACCTTATTACTTCGTGTTGCGGCGCGCAACCCGATCCCACCGAGCAATCACAATTCACAAATAATACCACAACAATAATTATTAACAAGGATAACCACAACAAGTTTTAAGAACAACAACCACAAATCCCAATAACAACAACAACACAACTCACAAAAGGTTTATGTGACTATCCATACCATTTCCATCTTTTTCAACAGCCCGTTATACCATTTAGATCACAACAATAGTTTTCACGACTAACCACAAGGGATATTATCACAGTTATTTCAATTTCACCAATTACGATTCCTCTCTATCATTTATTCCACAGTCCTTGCCACATAACACATTTGCAATCACAACCTAGTTTATTGCCAATTACTTGCGCAGTCATATCGGGTGTCTTAACCAACAACACATACGGCACCAAAATTTACATGAATTCACAAATAGTTCACACAAGTAAACATATCCTGCTCACAACAGTTTAACTTTACAACTAATTCATGGAGATATCACATACCAAGTATTCGGTCACCAAACAAGGCGATTTTACAAAGGTTAAAGTTAGCCATACATACCTCAATAAAGCTTTCCTTACTCTTTTACAAATTTCCGAAACTCTT
>MU664537.1:10757-46860 GCA_026770625.1 Nicotiana glauca
TTGATAGCTGAAGGAGATGAGCCTAAGAAGCCAGCAGTTACCCTCAATCCCATTGTTGTTCAGATCCAGCCCTCTGAGGGCGATGTGGTAAATGTGTCTGTACCACTCGAGTTTGAAGCACCTCCTGCAAAGGCGCCAAAATCGATTGAGGTTGAGTTCGGGATTCCAAAGGCGCCTGCACCATTTGAAGTCACTGTGTTACCTCCCCGGACGCCAATTCTGGTTTCAATGACAGATGTGACCCCGTTCAAGTCGAACATCATACCTTGGGACTACACAGCTGAGGCTAGAAGGAAAGGAAAAACATATATTGGAGAAGTTATCGCCGCACAGGGCATGACCAGGACAGGCAGGGTATACACCCCAGAACATTTGGCCGAGTCCAGCAAGAAAGCCTCTGGACGAACTGTCGAAACTGGACCCGATAACCTTTGGAGGAAGACGAGGCACTGGCAGCAATGAAGAACCTGTTTCTGGAGGATGATATGGATTATTGTGTTATCTTCGAGGAGGAGGGGGAAGAAGGCCCTTCCATTCAAGCTGTGAACCGAGGAGAACGCCTCACCAATTGGTCAGTCAGGACCACCAGTGCCCGGAGAGCTTCGGGGTAGCAAGGCTAAACGACGCACTATGCATCGCATTTTACTTTTTTAGTCGATTTTACTTTCCCGCATTGTCTTTACTTTTGAAAAGAGCTCCGATGTTTAGAACAGTTATGAATTTAATCAAAAGCATTTACCAAGTTTATTTTTTTTATCTCGCTCTTATTACTTTCTTTATCATTTACTTTATTTTACACAGCATTACTATTACATATCTTGATGATGAACCAACGATTATGACTTGCAACGAGGCAATGCAACAAAAGGACATAGATTCAGAAGAGGACGAAATATCAAGCCATCTCATGGCATCATAAACTGGCTCTCGGCCTCATATCAATATCAAGCCATCTCGTGGCGTACAATCTTAGACCCTCTACCTCATTATCATAAGTCGTCTATCACTGCTGTGGCGTGCAGCCCGACCCAAAAGTATCCTCACAATACATGCCCTCGGCCTTATTCAATCAGAATCTCATAAGCCCCTCGGACAACAGTAAATTATGAAGCTCAGCTCAAATATTCTTGAAAATATCATTTAAAGTGTTTAAACAGAATAACATAGCTGAGTTTGAAAACGGTGAAAATATGGCATGACTGAGCACAAGCATGAAATCAAACGGTGAGGAAAATATCATTTAAAATCCCTTGAGGGTTCAAACAGTTAGCACGAAGCCCAAATATGACATTTAGTCCAAAATATAATAATATCGAACAGTTAAAAGTCAAATACACAGTAGAGTATTCATTCGGGATGGACTAAGTCAAAATCCTCAACGGTGCATGACCCCACGCTCGTCATCTAGCGTGTGTCTCACCTCAATACAGCCGAACGCTGTGAAATTTCGGGGTTTCATACCCTTAGTACAAAATTTAAAATTATTCCTCACCTCAATCTGGCCCGAAATCTAGCTTGCAATGCCTTTTCCCCTCGAATCGATCTCCGGATGCACCGAATCTACCAAAATCAGAATGTAACCATTAAATTATGCTAAAGGGACAAAGCCCACTCGAAAACATTCAAAAAATATCACAAATCCCGAAATTACCAAAACACGACCCCCGACCCACGCCTCGGAATTCGATAAAATTAACATCATTAGATTCCTTATCTCCCCACCAGTTCATACATATAAAAGCTCCAAACTCCGACCACAAATGGTATTCAAAATTCTCAATCAATGACCTAGGTTTCCAAGCCCTAGTTTTCTCACATTTTACCTTTAATTACAACTCTAATCCATGCATTAACACCATGGAATCGAGTTTTTAAGTCCAAAATTCTTACCTCAATGAGTTATCCTTGGATTCCCTTTTCAAAATCGCCCAAAGCTCTCAAATTCGTGTTAAAAAGTGAAGAAATCCTCTGAAAAATCGCGAATGAAATAACTTATATGTTCTGTCCAAACATTTTCGCATATGCGGTACTTCAACCGCATCTGCGTTACCGCATTTGCGGTTCTTCATCCGCTTCTGCAGAAATCAGTTAAACTCCCCATTGCCCGCAGTTGCGGTTCCACACCCGCAGTTGCGTCTTCGCAGATGTACTCCTAGCCTCTTCTGCGGTTTCCTGCCAAACGTACCTCTGGCCACTTCTGCGGCCCATTTTTCGCATATCGGTGCCACACATGTGGTCCCCAATCCGCATGTGCGGAATTACCAGAAGCAGCAAAATCTGCAGCTGCAACAATTTCCTCAAACTCCCCGTCAACCATCCGAAATCACCTCGAGGCCCCCGGGACCTCGACCAAAAGCACAAACATATCCCATAACCTTATTCAAACTTGTACCAATCTTCAAAACACCTCAAACAATATCAAAACCACCAAAACACATCGAATTCAAGCCTAAGTTTCTAAATTCTTCTGCATTCCCCTTTTGATCAAAACCCCAACCACACCACGTCCGCATAACTTGAAATTTTACACACACATCCCAAATGACATAACAAAGCTACTGCAACTCTCAGAATTCCATTCCGACCCCTATATCAAAATCTCACCTATCAACCGGAAAAGGCCAGAATCTCAATTTCGCTAATTCAAACCTAAATCTTCCACGGATTTCCAAAATGCATTCCGATCACGCTACTAAGTCCCAAATCACCTAGCAGATTTAACCAAATAATAAAAATTTCGATCCGAGATTATATACAAACAAGTCAAATCATGGTCAAACTTTTCAAATTTCAAGCTTCAAACTGAGAACTGTTCTTCCAAATTCATTCTGATTACCTTGAACACCAAAACCAATGATTTACATAAGTCATAATACATCACACGGGGCTAGTCATGCCCGAGAACTGGCGAATAAAGTGCAAAAACTCAAAACGACAGGTCGAGTCGTTACGTCCTCCCCCACTTAAACATACGTTCGTCCTCGAACGTGCCTAGAGTTATTCCAAAAGCCAGCCAATCGCTGAATGACCTTACCATGCATATACCGGGGGTGATCCCATATCAACCTACCTCATATAGGTCCAGTAGTACAATGTAACTGAAATTTCACAATCCAACCTAGCCCATAAACCTTAGAACCACATTTCCCCTTCCGAAATCATCCATAAGATCAGAATCTCACATCTATACTCTGAATAATCTCAAACAAGCTGTAATAACCTATACTTGCAACCTCGGGTGCCATTACATGATATACTACATAACTCAAATGCCTGCAGCAATAACTTTTAATCACAGCAGCTACACACAACAACCGAATACCGATATAAAACCTCTTATCAACTGAAGTCTCATTCCAACACTTTCATATACTGCCAATGATAAATGAAACATGCAATAAACCATAACCATTTCTCAAATCAACCATTCATGAAGCCATTTCTCCTTTGGCAAGGACCATAGCAAATTTCTGAGCCGAACCTCGATATTTATCCTTCCAACATGCTGAAATCAAATTTGTTTGTATTTATTAAAGATTCCAACGGTCTTATCTAATCCAACACAATCACTCTGGTGGCATGACACCTCAATACGGACTAAAGCCACAACTTGCGCAATCCGCACACCAATAAGAAATAATCCCAAAATACTCAAATCATGAGAATGACTCAAATGAAAGAGTTGTACCGCAAGCTCACTAGTACCACAACAACACAAGGCTAAGAACCCATCTCACATCATAGAAAAATAACACACGAATCTAACCCGCAAGGTCATACCTCCACATGACTTCGCTACAATGCGCAACCCTATCCAAACACTGGTCCACAGAAAACACCTCAAGTCACTCTACTGGAAATTGACGACCACGCGCAATTGATGTCTAGAGCCAAAGAAAATCATCATAACCGCTGTGAAACAAATACATAACACCACAAATCCCAATAGGACATAACCGATACGACATCCACCGAGCAATATCCAATACTCCTCTCGCTCGAGCTCCACTAAGAGACCCCAATAACACCGCACTACATGTGCCTATAACCAACAAATCCAAATGTCCCGCAACACGAAAGTAACTCATATATCTCCTCAGAACACTAATAGGCCCAATAACAATCAAATCACACATCCCTCAGCAATAAAACTCGGATCCAACCAAGTCGACTCAAGTTAGAACATACATCCACATCGGCCTGCCAATGGACCCCTTATCCAGGAAACCCTAAAGATGCTCCTCAACTCCTTTAACTTTGCCGATGGATACGATACGGTGCCTGGCATCAATTCAATACTGAAATCAACAACCTTGCCCGGCCACATGCCCGGCCACAAGAACTTATCTGAAAAGTCCTTCACCACCAAAACTGATTCAATGGTAGGAGTCTCTACACTTTCATCCATCACGAAAGCCCAAATAAGAAAGACAATCCTTCCTAGCCATCAGTTGGGTCTTCGAAATATAAAACTACCCTACTACGAACATAAAATTCGTCGAACCTCAGCACTCAATCCGTGGCATAGCCAACATCGCTGCCTTAGTACAATAGCTCAGAGTGACATAACACTGAGACAACCAGGATATACCCGATATCACATCCAAAATCTAACATACCAAGCAGCAAAAGATCCACTCGGGTCTTCAAACCCCGATAGTCATTAAATCGTGCCGATATACACGACCCACAATTACAACATAACCTGTTTACAAGAACTCCCATTCTCCAACTCCATATAGCACCCGAATCACCATACATGATCCCAATTTCGCCGCCCGAATATACAACACACCTCTAATACCCAATCATCCATGAGGGGTACTCCTATAATTCTTCTGTAGTACCAAGCAAACGCGGATATCAACTTGTCGATCCAACAAGAGAGTGATGTACCTTCAACTTAATCACATTGCTTCTCCGAAACATATACCCTCGTCAAGTCACACAAATTAGCAATACCATTTCCTTAATCGTTTGAAGTTCATTTCCCTAATTATTTGAAGCTCATCTCCCTAATTATCTGAAGCTGCCCGTTGCTTAAGGATTTTATGATCTTCCTTTTAGAACTAAACCAAGACCTTACACATGCAAATCTCAAGCCTACACCACATACCGCATATACCATACCATCCTAGGATAACATGAGAACTTCATATCCCTTCCGAGCCACAAGCAACTATGTACTCAACTAGCCGAGAATTTTCCATTGATCCCATCTAGAAGAGAATCACTATACATCCCATGCTCCTCATGCTCGCAAAAAATATACATCTTTAACCGTGGTAGAAACCGTCAAGAACTATCATGATTCCTTTTGCACAAAACTAAACTGTCGGGTCTGAATCCTTCTAACTCAACCAAACTACGCAGGCCACTATCACTCAAGAGCATTGTTGTGAAACACTTGTAGAAACTCATTACCTCGTAAGCACCCAAAGAACTAATCATATTCGTACCATACCGATTCGGCCTACTACCAATCTACCCCATCTATTCGAGTTTCCTTTTGATTTACCTTCAACTTGGTATTCCCTCTTGTTGTAGCACCACAATTCCTCAACCTAGACTTACCACACAAGACCCAAGCATAAAACCACACCGTCTAAGGCTCACAAGCCTCTAAGTACTCTCTTAAATATTTCCAAAAGCACCACGTTCAAAATACCTACCCCGAAGAAACTTCTTGCAAATCTGGAACCATTACCCTTCTAATACTGATATATAGAATCCCATAATTGATATAGAAATGACACAAGTCTTGGCACCCTCCAATGCAAACCTCAGTTTCTAGCCAAATTATACACTTGAAAATCTCCAATTATTACATGTAAAACCTTGAACGCATTAGAACCATTCTTTAGAGTCATCCACTCTACTCAAACTTCAATTAGCCTAATCAAATGAACCGAACAACCCGAGCCTCATTAGCACTCCGATACCGTAGAATGTAAGCTCATCCCAATACAACCAAGCAACTTCCTACTCTATGTACCAAGCAGTCCTTACCAACAACAACTCAAGACATTCCGTGAATTCTCACGCACCTATGAAGCATACTAAAACCTTTGCCAATAATTTTTCCTTTACTCGATCCATCCTCGGTCTCAATCTCCCTAGGCCATAACTGATTCACCAGTACACCTCAAACTGGAACCAACATAGCACATAACTGTACAATCAATAACTCAATAGTAAACTCCCCTACTTGGCTCGAAGTCATAGACCAAAACACACAAAATAACTCATAATGCATATATTCTATTATTGACATAATACCATAGTGAGATTAAACTCAATCCTTCATCAGCTCGTGAAACACAGACCATCTAGTACTTTAAATCTTCTGCAAATCTAGCATTCACTCTCTTAAGCGATCCAAATTTAGATTTCAACACATATATTTCACTTGTAAATGAGATCTTCTAACAGACAACATAAGGATCACACAACCTTAGAACACTCCGCATGAGATAACCCACTTGTTATACCTCCAACTAACGTTTCTGTGTACCTTCCACCATCATAGACATTACGCAGTCACTTAATCTTCCTGAGTCTGAACTCATACCGCAGCATGAAATTTACTTGACTCCCAACTAGGAAACATGAAAGGGTTCTTCACACACCCATAACTCAGGGCTATACCTTAAATCAGGATGTAAATCAGGCACCTAATAGTCCTTCTATCCTCCAGCAGACCCTTCTCATCACCTCCAAATCATATGAATACATCTCACAGTCACATCACACTCATCACGTAACTATCCAGTCATTACTTCCCTTAATAGGGGCACAACAACACATATAGATCCAAAAACACACGCTCACGCAATCAACAACTCAGGGCTCAAGCTGTAGGTAAAAATCCGGCCTCAAGTCTTCCAGACTGGCCCAACATCAACACACAGAGATCACATCTCGACCCTCGATAAAGGAATCATAAGCCATCGACGCATATCTGATACTGAGTGCTCATGCGCTCCTACAAATGCGTGGAAGGAATTCAAAGAGTTACTTTTCAAGTTGAATCGAGGACGCACGATAAGAGTTCAAGAATATGAAGTTTTTCCTAAAGGTTCTGCAGCCTCTCGAGGATTATTACGGACATCTCTGTACGGATCCGCGAGAATCTACTAAACATGCTCATAACTCGCGATACCTATGTAACCTAGGCTCTGATACCAACTTGTCACGATCCTAAACCCAACCCGGTCGTGATGGCACCTCTTGTGAAGACAAGGCCGGCCGACACACTACCAATTCACTTTAAGAAGTTAGAATAATAAATACCAAGTCTTTAATCAAAAATAAAATCCCAAAATAAGCATTTAACAGTATAATTTACGGAAATAAAAACCAACAAAACCCAATATCGGGGTATCACCAGTCATGAGCATCTAACCCAATACTACAAGTCTGAGAGTCTACTCCACTACTATATAACTGAATCAGAAAGGAAATAAGATAGAAGGAGATTTGCACTAGAATCGCCAAGCAGCTACCTAGTAAATCTCCGAAGACCTGCTGGACCTATCAACCCTCATTACCAGGACCTGTAGCGCCTGAATCCACACATAGAGGTGCGGGGAGTAAAGTGAGTACTTCCAACTCAGTGAGTAATAAAAATAAATGAAGACTGAATGATATAAAATCACATTAAACACAACATTTAGCTATCAGAGGCATCACAAAAATCAGTAAGCACAATTTAACAATGAAATCTCATAAAACACATTTTAAGCAGTAAAATAATATATAGGAAAAACAACTAGAAATAGTAAACACATAAGAACTGCCCCTCGGGCACAATAATATCAGAATCAGACCCTCGGGCAATATCACAGAACAATACCAGCCCCTCGGGCTATATTTCATATCTCAATGGGTACCCGCGCTCACTTGGGGTGTGCAGACTCTTGGAGGGGCCCCTTACGGCCCAAGAGCAATATCAAGCCATCTCGTGGCATACAATCTCAGGCCCTCGGCCTCATTATCATAATCTATATATTACTGTTGTGGCGTGCAGTCCGACCCAAAAGTATCCTCATAATACAGGCCCTCGACCTTACTCAATCTGAATCTTATAAGCCCCTCGGGCAACAGTAAATTATGAAGCTCAACTCAAATATTCTTGAAAATATCATTTAAAGTGTTTTAAACAGAATAACGTAGCTGAGTTTGAAAATGGTAAAAATATGGCATGACGCACAAGCATGAAATCAAATGGTGTGGAAAATAGCATTTAAAATCCCTTCAGGGTTCAAACAGTTGGCATGAAGCCCAAATATGATATTTAGTCCAAAATATAATAATATGAAACAATTAACGGTAAAATACACAGTAGCGTATTCATTCGGGATGGACTAATTCACAATCCTCAATGGTGCACGACTCTACGCTCGTTATCTAGCGTGTGTCTTACCTCAATACAGCTGAACACTGTGAAATTCCGTGGTTCAATACCCGCAGTATAGCATTTAAAATCATTACTCACCTCAATCCGGCCCGAAATCTAGCTCGCAATGACTTTGCCCCTCGAACGATCTCCGAATTCTCCGAATCTACCAAAATCAGAATGTAACCATTAATTTATGCTAAAGGGACGAAGCCCGCTAGAAAATATTCAAAAAACATCACAAATCCCGAAATTACCTAAACCCGACTTCCAAGCCCACACCTCGGAATTTGATAAAATTAACATCATTAGATTCCTTATCTCTCTACGGGTTTATACATATAAAAAGCTCCAAAATCCGACCACAAATGGTCTTCCAAATTCTCAATCAACGGCCTAGGTTTCTAAGCCCTAGTTTTCTCACATTTTACCTTTAATTACAGCTCTAATCCATGCATTAACACCATAGAATCGAGTTTTTAAGTCCAAAATTCTTACCTCAATAAGTTCTCCTTGAATTCCCTCTTCAAAATCGCCCAAAGCTCTCAAATTCGTGTTAAAAAGTGAAGAAACCCTCTGAAAATCGCAAATAAAATAACTTATATGTTCTGTCCAGACATTTCCGCATCTGTGGTACTTCAACCGCATCTATGGTACCGCATTTGCGGTTCTTCGTTTGCTTCTGCGGAAATCATTTAAGTTCCCCATTGTCCAGATCTGCGACTTCGCAAATGCGGTACTCCTAGCCACTTCTGCGGTTTCCCGCCAAACACATCTCTGGCCGCTTCTATGGCCCATTTTTCGCATATGTGGCGCCGCAGCTACGGTCTCCAATTTGCATGTGCGGATATACTTGAAGCAGCAAAATCTACAGATGCAATAATTTTCTCAAACTCCCATCAACCATCTGAAATCACCCCGAGGCCCCCGAGACCTTAACCAAAAGCACAAACATATCCCATAACCTTATTCAAACTTGTACCAATCTTTAAAACACCTCTAAATACATCAAAACCACCAAAACACATCGAATTCAAGCCTAAGGTTATAAATTCTTCCGCATTCCACTTTTGATCCAAAACCCAACCAGACCATGTCCGAATAACCTGAAATTTTACACACACATCCCAAATGACATAATGAAGCTACTACAACCCTCGGAATTCCATTCTAAACCTTATATCAAAATCTCACCTATCAACCGGAAAATGCCAAAATCTCAATTTTGCCAATTCAAGCCTAAACCTTTCACGGACTTCCAAAATGCATTCTGATCACACTCCAAAGTCCCAAATCACCTAGCAGAGCTAACCAAATCTTAAAAATTCCGATTCGAGATCATATACAAACAAGTCAAATCTTGGTCAAACCTTTCAAATTTCAAGCTTCAAACTGAGAACTGTTCTTCCAAATTCATTCTGATTACCCTGAACACCAAAACCAACTATTTACATAAGTCATAATATATCACACGGGGCTAGTCATGCCTGAGAAATGGCGAGCAAAGTGCAAAAACTCAAAACAACTGGTCGGGTCGTTACACCAAACAGGCCATTAAATAAAGTATCACTTTTAAGCAATACATAACGAAGAATTTAACTATATAAAAAGAGCATCCCGGTGCACTAAACTACCACTATACGCGGGGTATGGGGAAGGGCAGGACCACAAGGATCTATTGTACGCACCCTTACCCTGCAATTCTGCAAGAGGCTATTTCCACGACTTGAACTCGTGACCTCCAAGTCACATGGAAACAACATTACCAGTTACGTCGACGCTCCATTTAAAAAACTGGGTAAAAACTATCCAAACAAGCTATAAAATTTTCCAGATCATTTAGAACTCGTTTGTACATAGATTTCCCTCATTTTCCCGATTTCCACCCCCCTCAAAAACGTGTTATGCTAAAAAATGGTATATGGACATAAAAATATTGTAATTTTGAAAATGAAAAAAGTTATCCGGAAAATTTTGAAAAAGTGATTTTTTGAAAATCTCATTTTCAAAAAATCTTTAAAAATTTACAAACTAAAAAGAAGAAGAGTATTGCAGATAAAGATAGAGAGAGTATTCATATTGATTTGGGATGAATTACAATGGAATAGGACCCATCCATTTATAGGGAAAGAGTGACTTAGCCACCAAGTAAAATCCTTACAATCTCTCTAAAATATAGACATTCACCTTAAATAAAACTTTATTTATAGCACTCCCCCTTGAATGTCTATTCAATAGATAATGTGCTTCGTTAAAACCTTAACTAAAATAAAACCCAATGGGAAAATCTAGAGAAGGAAAGAGAGTACACATATCTAACTATACACTTTTTGGTTGCCTCGTTAAAAACCTTGGAAGAAAAATCCAGTGGGAAAAACCTTGTAAGGGAAAAAGAGTACAACGCGTATTAACTCCTACTGATAAGAGCATCAATTCATATTCTTGAACATTCGCATTCCAATCTTGTGCACTAGCTTCTTGAAGGTTGGCGTCGGTAGAGATTTGATGAATAAATAGCCATATTAACTCCAATGAATATGTTGCACCTTGAAAATCCTCGCTATCACATTATCATACTTATAGTTATAGCAAGATACATATGCGCGCAAATAACACTTAGGATATGGTACTTCAGAACCAAGAATTGTATATGATTTAAGCGATTTAAATCCTTTAGGATTGTCATATAAGTCATATAATAGACTTAATTAGATGCATATTGTCACGACCCAAAATCCACTAGTAGTGATGGCACCTAACCCAACCTGCTAGGTAAGCCAACTAATAACTATCCAATTTCAATAATGCTAAAAAGTCAACTAATTAAACAAATTAAAGTATCTGGATCTATTACATTTTTCAAGGACTAGTAGTACAAATCATGAGCCTCTAATAATAGAGTTTACAAAGCTGATATGAAGAAAATACATCTTCTATTTGAAAGGTACATAAACATGATTTTATAATCTAAGGCTACCGTAAATAAGAGGCACTTATAGATGGAATGCATGTACACCTTCAAATCTAGCAACCATCGAACGGAGCAACATCGGCATCCGGGATCTACACGCACTGTGCAGGAAGTGCAGTGTGAATACAACCGACCCTATGTACTCAAAAAGTAACAAACTTAACCTCTTTGAAAGTAGTAACAAGCTGGAATATGGTCAGGTCCAACACTAATAACCAACAACATTTCATACAACGTAGAGCATATAAACAAGAAAATAATCTCAGGGATAAAAATGTTCAGCTTTTGCACAATTTTCCGAAAATACTTCCGTTTTTCAAGAATATTAGTGAAAATCCAAATCCTTTATCGAAATCATTGAAAGATTATGAGATAGTTTGAAAATTGTAATTTTCTTGAAAAATACTTTCCACAATAAATAAAAATGTTTCATTTCCTTTCCAAATAACAAGTGTGAAATACTACTTTATGCCCACTGTTGATACCTAATTTTTTCCTATACCTTTCATATATTTAAAATAATCTCAAAATAGCATATATAGGCATATATAAGCATAGCTAAGCTTTTGGCATTTTTCCTACTTTTTCTAAAGTTTTTAAATAAATTTATTGTCCATGTTTTAACAGCATAAAATCAGTAGTTACTCTCAAAATTATCACTTTTTGATGAGTAATTGGCTCTATTATCATACTTACACCAAAATATAATTAAGGTAATTTTTGTATATTTTTAGAAATTTATTTGGCATTTTTAAAGCTAAATTGCATGTAATTGCAATTATAGCCTATTCTATGATTAATAGCATTTTATAATTATAAAACTAGTTTCAGTATTTTAAATTGATATTTATATAGCATTTGTTTGCTCAGTATTTTAATTTACCTTTTAAATCATTATTACTATTTTTATAAAATAAAAAGTGAAAAATTGGCTATTTAACACTTAGTCCGCTCTTATTTCAATTACAGCCCTTCTCCCTTTCAATTTTAGCCCCCAATTTGACCCAATTCCGCCCTAGATTAAACAACCCAATTCCTAAAAATACCCAACCCACGACCCAATTGCTAAACCCGCCCGGTTTTCTTTTAAATCTGAGCCGTTGATCATTTTGATCAACGGCCAATATCCTTCCTTTCCTTTTTAATCACCCAACCCCTCTAACCCTAGGTCATTTGCACAAAGGCGCCACCCTTGAAACCCCTCGTCTCTGAAATGCTCTCTAACCTCTCCTAAACCCTAATCACCTCCCGCCTTATCTCACCTCATTCCCATCGATATCCATGGCGTCTCCAGCCATGGATGGCCTGTGCTCATCCTCTATCACCCCTGAGCCTAATCCGCTCAAGATTTGGAGGCTTGACCTCGATGGTCTCTTTTCAGATCCATCTCAGATCCGTAGATCTATGGTTTTCCGGCCACGTTCCGGCATGTTCAAACACTGGAAGCTTGATTCCTGACCGTTTCGACTCAGGATCTGATCTTGTTCTTCCAAGCCTTTCTCATTTCTAGGGTTTCTCTGAAACCCTAAGCCATTCGAGGTTCTCTCACCATTATTTGTTTAGATCTATGCTATGTCTATGTTCTTTTTGACATTTTGAGTGTTTTTTCCAAATTTCCTTTTCAAAAATCATTTGATTTCAAATTAGAGTTTCTGAAAGTCTTTTGATTCTTGCTGTTCTTTTCTTTTAGATGTTTGTCTATATTATGCTCGTATATTTTCCTTCTCTATTACGCATGTATTGTCCTTCTTTTCTTTTATATGTGTGCTCACGTGATTAATCCGTGTTAAATTTTCCTCACTCTTCTACCATGTGTGTTTACTGCTGAGTTTCTTGACTTTTGCTTTTCTGAACTCTGTTTGTGTTCTTGTTAAGCATGTTTCATCTATTCTGGACTTGTATAAGTTTCGAGTTTCCAAAACGTGTCTTCTTATGCTCTCAAATCGATTTTATTTCTCTGATTGTTCCAAACCTACTATCATGGTCTGTTTGTTTCTCATGAGACTCCTTGAGTCTGTTCACTTACCTTCTCGTTTCTGTGTTTGATTCGATTTGAAACCCTAGAATTTTGGGGTTTCTTTCATAAACAAGATTAGGGTTCCACTTTGGAACCCCGAACTTTCAAACTCACTATGAGTCTGCAAACTGAACTCGTATTCTTCTGTTATGGTCTTGAACCTGTCAATAGTAAACCCTTCTGTTTGATTGGTCTGCTTTATATGAGAGGAACTCCTCTTTCAAAAGGTTTTGACAACTACTCGATTGATTTTTGATTCCTTTGATGGGTTTTGACTTATTGCACTGATTTTCCTTCGATTGAACCTCCTCTACCTATTCTTGACTGGGTTTTTTCGAATTCAACCTGTTGCCTTGATTTTATTAGTTGTCTGATTGATTCCTTTTCCTTTTCTTTACAGACCAAGTACAGTTGAGTTCTTTCCTTAAATAAACTTTAAATATTTTTCCTTTCTTATGCTACTATGAAAGATTTTACTCAAATTCCCTTTCCTTATTTACATTTTCCTGTTTGAAATTGAATCCCCTAACTTAAGGGAGAATATTTGAGACTGATTTTAAAGCTTTTCTTAACTTTTTTACTTGTTCTTCTACACTATAAAAGGGGCTGCCCTTCTGCACTTTGCACAGTCAATTTTTGACATGATTAACTTTGAATACTTTCATACTACTTCCAACTGAATACTTTAATTTCTCACACAAACACTCGAGTTCTTTCCCTGAAATCACTCACATATAAAGTATCCTCATTGATTGTGGCTTGCTTGCAAGAATCCTGCTTTCTTTGCTTAACTTTTGTTCTTTGTTTAATTTCTGCCTCCCCCTATGTGTTTATTCTACAGTTCACCCTTTGTTTGGCTTATTGTCTAAGTGATATAACTTTCTGCAAGCTTTCTTCTTTCTTTGTATCTGTTCTTATATGAATCCCTTCCCCTGATCCCCCTTGTGTGTCTGAATTATGGTTCAAAAACATGGCAATACTTGAAATTATTGATCATGGACATGAACTAGGCTCTCTGATTCCTAAGCTCTTTCAATTCACATCCCCATTTCTCTTTCTACGTATGCGGAGTTTGAGACTTTGGTCTGGCAGTATCCCGATCACTGTCCAGGCCATGGCCTGACCTTCAAAAGGTCCTACTCTTAATTGTTTGGCTGACAGGTTGGGCAGGGGTGTGCCAGCCTACCATATGGCTGGGCATCACCCCCAGCCTGCCCTGGCATTCCCTAATCCCTCTATTGCACTCATACTTGTTCCTAGATTCTAGGTTCTGCCCCTCTCTAATGAGCCTTGCTTTGGGACCTTGAGTTTCCTCTGAACTTGAACATTGGAGGGCTGGCTCTTCCACACTGCACTCTAATTCAATGTTTTGCATGATACCTGGGTGTGAGCATTGCTTGGAGTTCTTGAAACCCCTTGGAACTTTGACATACCCTGGGTAAGATAAAGGCTTTGGAACATGATCCTGGCAGTTGGCTCATACCATATTGTTAGACTTTGAGTTCGAATTAGGCTCCTTGGATGCATCTCAGGAGTTCTGATTGTAATATTGTTTCCTGATTTCTTCTCTAATCATTTTGGTCTGTAATAAAACTTTGTAATAATCTCTGGGGTGATTAGTGAAATGGGAAGGGTAACCATGTATGCAAAAAGGCGTAGATAGCATGCCTATAGGATTTCTAATTTCAATGTTTTCGCATGTATATTATGCCTATAGGATTTCTAATTTCAGCATGTAGACATCATGTCTATAGGAATTTTCGCACGTAGATAACCTGCTTATAGGGATTTCTAATTTCAGCATCCTCCTATGTAGATAACATGTTTACAGGATTTCTACATTCTCACATATAGATACCATGTCTATAGGACGCAAAAAAAAATGTCTATGAGTCCTTTCTAATTTTGACATATCCACTTCTCGCTAGGCAAACATGTTTATAGGTCGTAATAATCAAAATGAAACAATCAGATGCCATGTTCATGCAAAGTCAAACATTTAGATGTCATGCCTATAGGGTTTCTACATTTTTTATTATGTCTTCAAATGTGTCCTAAAGCCGAACAAACACGTAGAAAGCATGCCTATAGGAATTAATCAAATCAGAATCGCCTTACTTGTTATAAGTTTAAGACCTATAGTAATAATGAATTACCAGTTATAAAATTCATGGTTTCTTGCTGAAACTCGCACTCTTTTCAGTCACTGATAATGTTTTCCTAAATCAGTATACATTGTTTCTCAAACTTGTAGATGCCATGTCTATAGGTCATCACGTAGGCAAATGAGTATGTAGTTAATTAATTACGTTGGCCTTTGATAAGTTGCAGCCAAGCGAGCCTAATGTGAATTTCTTTCCTGAAAATATGTAATGAACCAGCCTGCCTAACGCTAAGCATAAATTTTGACCTAATCAGTACATGTAAGACGTGCTAAGCTACATGAATTTATTCTATCTAAGGATGCCTGTTTAAGCCTTAGTGGTTTACATGCTTCCCCCAACATGCAGTATGTGTTTTTGTATGTCGCCTTAGATTTTTATCCTTTGAAACCAATCAGCCTAATATCCCACCCTTTAGGACTAGTAGTCCTAAGTGCCTCCGGGACTGATAGGAATGGGACGGGTAATAGCATGCAATAGTAATCGAGACCAATTCGCGCTTAATACCTTAACGAGGTGGGAAATAGAAGACATGGATATGATGATCACGCGATAACACCACGTGTATAAATGGTTACCGGGTGTTGCGTGGGGTGATCCATGTTATTTATAAACCTAGGACCCCCCCCCCCTCTTTATGTATTTACTTCTTTTTTTAGAATTTCCTCTAAAATTTTCAGTTCTTTTAAACCCCACCTTTCACTTTAATTATTTAAAATCTCTTTTGATTATTCAATCTCCGGTATTGTTTCCTTTCCAAATTTTTGCCCCATTTCATTCCTTTGTTTGATTATTTGTACCAATTATTTAACCCCCATTTTCCGTACTTGTACATTCTTTAAATAATTATGAAATCGCCTACTCCCAAATTTTAGCATGTTTATTTAACTTTTACACTTCCCTTTGTTTGCAATCATTACGTGAAAGCTGTCTTGTATGTTTATTTGTTATTTACACTTAAAGTCACAATTGTAGCATAGTTTGGAACCAAACTATTGGATCTTAGGAGGTGCCTAACACCTTCCCCTTGAGATAATTTCTAGACCTTACCCGAACTCTGGTTTTCCAACTCAAAAACTCTTAGTGTCCTAATGCACTTAATCATTAGGTGGCGACTCTTCAAAATCCAAAAAAACAATTTCCCACACGGGAATAGAGTTGTCTTACCAAATGTCGTAAACCCGATTTCGCTTTAGAGAAAAAGGGGGCATCGACACCTACATATCAATGTGCATAAAAAAATTCATGAATGATGTGATGCCGTATAACATGAGGAAAATACGTCTCTATGCATGTATGCCATATATGCATGCCAATGCCATGTATCTCAGAGATGAATCATGTACTCACACTCTCAGAGTACTCAACCTCACTGTATCGCAGTTTTCATTCATCATACTCAACTACTCGGTACTATTTATGGCCCATACGTCCCAAGAAAATTCATCTTGGAACATATACAACACTGACTATTAGTCACCCAGTATCGAGAAAAAAGGCAATCCAACTTTGTGGATAAATCCATCTCCAGGTATCAAGTACTTTGGACAAATCCATGTCCAGGGAAATCTATCCCTCACTAATATATAAATGCTCAAGCACTCGGTACTGTATATATGGCCCATGCGGCCCGGGGAAATCCATCCCGGATAATATGCAACACTGACTAGAAGTCACTAAGTACCGAGGAAAAAGGGGAACCTAACCGTGTGGAGAAATCCATCTCCATATATCAAATACTTCGGACAAATCCATGTCCAGGGAAATCCATCCCTCAATAATATCATCCGCGCTCACTGGGGGTGTGTTACAAACTCCGCAGGGGCTCCTTCAGCCCAGATGCTATCATAATCATCAATATAACCGCTATGACGTGTAGCCCGATCCCATAACTGTCACTCATAATCAGGCTCTCGGCATCACTCAGTCATCAATCTCTCCAGTCTCACCCACAGGCTCACAATGTCATGAAAATTGACTCGGAATAATGATATGATGTGTCAATAAGTAACAACTGAGACTGAGATATGATATGAATGCATGAATGTGACTGAGTACGAAATATCAATGAAATCAATAGGATGACAGCAAGAAACGACTGTTAGGGGTCCCAACAATATCGATATAAAGCCTAAACATGATATCTTGCATGACGTACAACTCAATTACTTTTTCACATGGTGAAAAACACAAATATCAATAAAGTGGGCCATTAAACAGTGCCCTGGAAATGACAGAGTCACAACTCACAGGGTACACGCCAACACGCCTGTCACCTAGCATGTGCGTCACCTTAACATAAATCACATAGAACATAATACGGGATTTCATACTCTCAGTACTAAGTTTAGAAGAGATACATTTCTTAAACAAGTCAATTCCAACACCGAGCAAGCCAAGCGATGCTCTAAGGATGCCATCACGCGCGTAGCTACCTCCGAACGGCTCAACACTAGCCAAAAGCTACTCAAATACATTAGATAGATCCCAAGGAAGCAATTACAAATGATAAATATAAATCCTAAGTCAAATCCCAAATTCGGCCAAAAATCACACTCGGGGCTATGCCTGAAAACTCGACAAAACTCACAAAATCTGACAATCCATTCAATTAAGAGTCCAACCGTACAAGTTTCACTCAAATTCGACTCCAAATTGGTGTTCAAAACTCAAAATTTCAGATTATGAAACTTTAGGCCAAAACCCCCAATTTCCTCTTTCAATTCATCAACCAATTGCTAAAAATGAATATGGATTCATGAACTATAATCAAAACTGAGTAGAGAACACTTACCCCAATCCTTGTGATGAAATTTGCTCCAAAAAATGCCGCAATCCGAGAACCACATATCAAAATATGAATAAAGAACAAAACCCTCAATTTTTCTAACTCTGCCCAGCACTTTCACATCTGCGGATAAGTGGCCGCATCTGCGACCTTCACATTTGCGAAAAAGGGCTCGCATTTGCGAGGCAGGCTGCTTCTGCATTGTCCATGACCGCATTTGCGGTCGCGCTTCTATGCATATACCTCCGCACATGTTGACCTTCACTCCTCAATGAAAACTCGCATCTGCGACGCTTGGATCGCATTTGCGCCCATCGCACCTGTGCAAACCAGCCACAGGTGCGGTCATACCAGAACCAGAAATTTTTAGTAATGCAACATAAATAAAAATGATCTGAACCTCGTCTGAAACTCACCCAAGCCACTCAAGACCCCGACAAAATATACCAACAAGTCCCATAACATAATATGGACTTACTCGAGGCCTCAAAACACACATAACAACATCGAAATGACGAATCACACTTCAATTCGAAATCATTGAACTTTGAAACTTCAACTTCCACAACCGATGCTTAAACCTATCAAATCACGTCCGATTGACCTCAAATTTTGCAAAGAAGTCACATTTGACATTACGGACCTTCTCCAACTTCCAGAACTGGAATCCAACCCCTATATCAAAAGGTCCACTCCCGGTCAAATTTTCCAAAAATTTCAACTTTCGCCATCTCAAGACAAATTCTACCACGGACCTCCAATTCAAAATTCAGACGCGCACCTAAGTCCAAAATCACCCAAAGGAGCTAATGGAGCCATCAAAAATCCAATCCGAGGTCAAATAATAAATAAGTCAAACGTGGTCAAACTTTTCAAAATTTAAAGCTTCAAGCTGAGAATCATTCTTCCAAATTAATTTTGATTAACCTGAAAACCAAAACCGACGATTTACATAAGTCATAATACATCATACGGAGCTACTCATGCCCTCAAGAAATCGAGAGAAATTTAAATGCTCAAAACAATCGATCGAGTCATTACATTATGACCCACTTAAAAATACGTTTGTCCTCGAACGTGCCCCAAGTTGTTCCAAAAGCCATCAAATCACCGAATACACTTACCATGCAAATACCCGGGGGTGATCCCACGTCAATATATCCCATATAGATCTGATAACACAACATTACTGAAATTTTTTAATCTAACCTAGCCCATAAGCCTTAGAATCCAATTTCCATATCCGAAATTTCTATAAGATCAGAATCTCGCATATACACACTGTATAAGTTTGAACAAGTTGTATCAATCCATAGCCATAACTCAATATGAAATCATATGATATACCATATAACTAAAACACTCATAGAGATAACTTTTAATCACAGTAGCTGCTCAAAATAGCCCAATACCGGTAATAATCCTCTTATCAAACAGAGCCTCATTATAACACCTTCATATACTATCAACGATGAAAGAAACACGCATAAACTCATAACCATTCGTTAGATCAACAAGTTGGGGAACTCTTTCCCCTTTGATAGTAACTATAGCAAATTTCTAAGCCGATCAACATCAATATCCTTCCAAATATATCGCAATCTGATTCAATAGAATCCATTCTAGGTACGATGACTTCATCCCATCTAGCATAATCTCTCTAGTGACATGACACATCAATACAGCTTAAATCCACAACCCGTGCAACTTGTGCACCAAATAGCAACATTCCAAATGCACTCAATCCTGAAAATGCCTCAAACGAGAGGACTGTCTTGCCAGCTTAACAAGTACCATTACAATACTGTGATAAGAGCCTAGCACACGCCGTAGAACCAAAACACATAAACCCCACACAAAGGATCATATTTCAACATAACTTTACTACAATGCGTGAACCCATCCAAACGCCAGCCTAATTTATTGTCACGACCCCAGTTTTCCATCCGTGAACTATCGTGACGACATCTAGTCTCTACGACTAGGTAAGCTTAACAAATGCAAAAAAGAAATAATTTCAGAAAGAAAAATAATTAGAACCGAGAGAACAAAATGAAACAGTGCTTAATATGTCACCGGCATATAACAGTATAAGAATCTCAACCTAACACTCCCAAAAACCGGAATCCTATGAATCAAAAGCTAAGAGATACACAAAAAGCTCTAACTCCAGAAATGTCTATCAACAAGGAAAATGCAGAAGGGCTATACTAGAATAGAGGATAGGAAGAGAATCATTGGTCTGCAGACGTGGCAGATATACCTCGAAGTCTCTACAAAAGCGCCTCGCCTGAAGGGTAGTAGGACTAAGTAGAAGTACCTGGATCTGCACATGAAAAACATGTGCAGAAAGGGCATTAGTACGTAACAGTAGTACTTAGTAAGTGCCAAGCCTAACCTCAGTCGGGTAGTGACGAGGAAGGTCATGGCCCTACTGATTATAGCTGAAAACGAGGCAAAATAGTATAGAATACGACAATATAATTAAATGCCAACAGTATGAAGTAACACATGATAATAAGAATAACAACAAATTCAACAGAGAAAAACATCACAGAAGTATACAGCTCAACACAGAGATAGCAATCGGGGATCTACCAGGATATCGTCCTATACCCCCCAAATGTAAATATCCAGCAAACCGGGGGTATACCGGGATACCGTCCTATAGCCCCCAAATGTAAATGTCCAGCAGATCTCCCAGGTTTTGTCCCGTAGTCTAACTCATAGTGCGCTGGCGATCTACCAGAATCCTGATCTGTAGTCCCCAAATGTAAAGACCCAGTACTGGGGAAATCTACCGAGTGCAGTCCCGTAGTTCCTAGATAAATGTGCAAGGAGATTTACCAGAATACAAATTCGTAGTCCCAAAGTACAAATGAGGGGGGATCTACCGGATACCATCCCATAGTCCCAAAGTAAACTCACAGCAGCAACATAAAGAATATTCAGTTCAATCCAAATTTCATACCAAGGTAAAACAGGTATTTCTAACCTAGCATGCCGTACGAAATTCAAATAAAGCAATTAGATCAAGTAAAGAAATTAAGTCAATTAGACATGCTTCCCTAAGCTAACAGTAGGCTTAAATTGCAAGTAGTATAAACAAGGAAGAAAACACAGTAAGGGGAGTTTCCCACACAAGGTTAGGCAAGCCACTTACCTCGAATCAGCTCAAAATCAACCTGAAACCACGCTCTTGCCACGAGTACTCGACTCCAAATGGCCCAAATCAATTCAAATCAATTATATAATATAAATATAACTTCAAGTAACTGATTTCACAAAGGTAACACGTGAAATTAGGAAAAATGACAAAAACACCCCCTCTCCCCCCGGGCCCATATCCCGAAATCGGGTAAAACTTACAAATTCAGAGTCCTCACACTCTCACGAGTTCATGCATACCAAAATTACCAAAATCGGACCTCAATTAGTCCGTCAAATCACCACTCAAAGCTCTCCAATTAATCAAGCCCTAACCTCCAATTTACCACTTATTTTCCCTCAATTTTCATGCTTAGAATGATAAAAATCACCATAATAACGAGCTTAAGAGGCCAAAGGCTTTACCTCAATGAATCCCTCTGAAAATCTCCACTGAAAATGCTCCCAAAGCTTATTCCCGTTTGAAAATAGGTGAAAAATAACTCAAATTTGTGAAGGCATCTATTTATATGTTCTGCACATCGATACCGCATCTGCGGTCCCAATTTCTGCATTTGTGAGACTGCTTCTGCGCATAATCAACCGCTTCTGCATCCCATTAATCCTTCTTATCCGTACCTGCACCCTAGTTTCTGCATCTGCGGTCTCGCCGGTGCGGCAAAATTACCGCATCTGCGGTTCCAGCCTTTCTCTCTCTTAGCCGCATATGTGGCTTCCCTTTTGCTTCTGTAGGCTCGCACCTGCGGTCCCTAAGTCACATGTGTGGTTATGACAGCAGACTCAATAGCTTCAGCTGCAAATTCCTAACTCCAAACTTCCCGTTAACCATCAGAAACCACACAGAGGCATCCAGGACCTCAACCAAAAGCGCGAGCAAGTCATATACCACTATCGAAACTTATACAAATATTCGCAACACCTCAAACAACATCGAATCTGCTAATTAGCATCGTATTCAAGCCTAAGAACTTCAAAACTCACAAATCCCGCTTTTGATCAAAAAGTCCATCAAACCTCGTTCGAATGACCTAAAACTTTGCACACACATCACATTCAACACTACGTAGCTACTCCAACTTCTGGAATTCCATTCTGACCCCGATATCAAAATCTCACTATCGAACCGTAAACTCCAAAAATTCAACTTTCGGCATTTCAAGACTAATTAAGCTACGGATCTCCAAAACACAATCCGAACACGCCCCTAAGCCCAAAATCACCCAACGGAGCTAACAGGACCAACGGAGTTCCATTCCAAGGCCATCTTCACATTGCTTTAACTAAGGTCCAAATTCTAAAGCTTAAACTCTCATTTAGGGATTAAGTGTTCCAAAACCCTCCGAAACTCAAAATAAATCCTCCCGACAACTCACAATAGCAGAAACAAACATGGGGCATGAAGTAATAGGGGATCGGGGTGTAAATTCTTAAAATGACCGAGCAGGTCATTACATTTATATTCCTCGAGCCGCCTTGCTTAAAATCAATAACCACACGAAATTTGACATCAAGTACCCAAAGTGCATTACCATAACCACGGAGAGTGAATAACACAATAACACGACCCGAAAAGTACATAGCAAACACGCAATCGATCATGCAATACCCAAATACTCATCCCGCTCAAATCCCGATATAAAGCCCAAATAGAACCGCAATATGTGTGCATATAACCAGTGAATCACAACCATCCATACCATAGAAGAGTAACTCACATATCATCTCTGAACACGAATAAGCTTAACAACAACCAAATGGTAAATTCCTCAATAATAATTGTATGAAGCCAACCAATCCGACTTGGTGCAGAACACATATCGATATCGAGCCTACCAATGAACCCCAAATCAACTCGTCACCCACAATAGATAAATAACCCTCCGAAAGTCCACAATGACTGAATCACAACACATACTATCTTCTAACTAACTCTGGCTACGTTTCACAGTTCACAACCACGACAATCTACTCATGAGAACTCCCAGTCCCCAAATCCATAGAACACATGAATCATCATACCTGATCTCAACTCCACCGGCTGAATGTCTAACACATCTCTCATACATGATCATCCTGCGAGGAATACTTCTCTAATTCTTCTGTGCCACAAAGCAAAATTTAAACACCAGCAGTCAATCAACTAGGACAGTTGCGCTATGAGTATCTATAAATCAAAACAACCCCCCCCCCCCCGAAATGTATACTCCCATCAAGCCATACCAAATAGTAATTACATTTACCTAGTTATCTGAAACTGTCCATGTTGCCTAAGGACTCATGACATTCCCTTCAAAACTGAATTGTGATCTTACACATGCAAATCTCAATCCTACACAACACACCGCATATACTATGCCATCATACGAAAAATATGAGAACTTCGTAATTCACTCTGAGTCACAAGCAACTACTCACTCAATTAGACAAGAACATTCCATTTGATCCCATCTAGGCGAAAAATCACTATACATCACATGCTCCTCACAATATATATCTCTAACCGTGGTAGAAACCATCAAGAACTCTTTGAGTCCCATTTGCACAAAACCAAATCGTGAGGACTAAATACTTGTAACTCAACCAAGCTATGCAGGTTACCACCCAAGAGCATTGCCACAAAACACATGTAGAAACCCACCAAAATCATAAGCACCGAAAGAACCAATCATATCCATTACCATGCCGATCCAACATACTACCAAGTTCTCCTATTTATCTGAGTTCCATTTGGATTACCTTCAAATTGATACTTCTCCTCTCCATAATACCTTAATCCTCAACCCAGACTCACCACGCGAGACCCAAGCATAAAACCACGTCACCCTAAGGCTTATAAGCCGCTGAATACTCTCTTAAGCACCACAAAAACACCACAACCGAGATACCCACTCTTAAGAGACCTTCTGTGAATTTTAAGTTGTTCATCTTACCCTCCTGATACTGAAATTTAGAATCCAGAATGATGTAGAAATACTGCGACTTTCGACACCATCCAATGTAACTCTCAACTTCTAGCCATATACAAATCCGCAAAAATTCTCGATTGCCACATATAAATCATGAATTCATAAGAACCATTCTCGAGAATCATCCACTCTGCTCAAATCTCAATTAGACTGATCACGGACCGAACGACATGTGTCCCATTAGCACTCCAACACCCAAGGAAGTAACCCCGCCTTAATGCAACCAAATAAATTCCTGCTCCATACACATTACACCCTTCACCAACAACGACTCAAATCATTTCGTGATTCTAATATACTTACAACGCCTAATACAACTCGTACCCAGAAATTCATATACTCAAGTCATCCTCGATCTCACCCTCTGCAGAACATAACTCATTCACAAGTATACCTCAAACCGAAACCAATACAACACATAACCATATAATCAACTTATCAATAGCGGACTCCCCCATTTGGCTCAAAGCCATAGATCAAAACACACCATAACTCACAATGCCCATACTTTATTACAGCCATAATACCGTAGTGAGATTCAACTAAATACTCCATAAGCTCATGTAACACAAACCATCTAGCATCTCAAATCATCTGCAATCTCGCATTCGCCCTTGTAACAGTAAAGCCAACTCTCATAAGCGATCCAAACTCAAGTTGCAGCACATATAATTCACTAGTAAAAGAGAACTCACTACAAAACACATAGGGACCACACAACCTCAGGACATCCCGTAGGAGATAACCCACCTGCTTAGCCTCAAACTGACATCTTTCTATACCCTTCCACAGTCATAAATACTACATAATTACTTAGTCTTCCTGATTCTAAACTCACCAACATGACATGATAATCTAATTCGTTCCACAATTAAACAACATGAAAGAACCTCCAATATGCTCATAACTCGATACTATACATAACATCAAGGTAGAAATCAAGCACCCAATAGTCCTCTTTACATTACATGCAAACTCTTCTAGTCAAATTCATATGAACACACCTGATACTGAGCGCTTAAGCGCGCATACGAATGCATGGAAGGAATTCAAAGGATTACGCTTCAAGTTGAATCAATACTGCACAATAAGGAAAAAGAGATGGGAAGTTTATCCTAAATGCCATGTAGCCTCTCGAAGATAGGTACCGACGCCATCATACCGATCAGCAAGACTCTACTAGACACTTGCTAGTGACTTGCAGAACCTATGAACCTAGAGCTCTGATACCAATCTGTCACGACCCAAAATTCACTAATCATGATAGCACCTAACCCAACCCACTAGGTAGCCAACTAATAATTATCCTATTTCAATAATTCTAATAAGTCAACTAATTAAACAATATAAAGTATCTGGATCTATTACATTTCCCAAGGCCTGATAGTACAAATCATGAGCTTCTAAGAATAGAGCTTATAAAGCTGATATGAAGAAAATACATCTTCTTCTTGAAAAGTACATAAACAGAATTTTATAACCTAAGGCTACTGTGAATAAGAGGTAGCTACACCAGGAATGCAGGTACACCTTCAAATCCAGCTACCATCGAACTCAGCAATATCGGTATCCGGGATCTGCACTTACTTTGCAGGAAGTGCAGTATGAGTACAACAACCACATGTACTCAAAAAGCAACAAACCTAACCTCAGGTTGAAAGTAGTGACAAGATGGAACATGATCGGGTACAACACCAATAACCAACAACAGTCCATACAACATAGAACATATAAACAAGGAAATAATCTCAAAGATAAAAATGTTAAGCTTTTGCACAGTTTTTCGCAAATAGTTCCGCTTTTCAAGAATATCAGTGAAGACCCAAATCCTTTATCGAATTCATCAAAAAATTATTAGATAGTTTAAAAACTATAATTTTTCTGAAAAATCCTTTCCACAATAAATAAAAATGTTTCATTTCCTTTCCAAATAACAAGTGTGAAATACCACTCTATGCCCGCGTATCTATGTGGGTAAAAAAAGTCATGAATGATGTGATACTGTATAGCATGAGGAAAATAAGTAAGCATGTATGCCATATATCCATGCCAGTGCCATGTATCTTAGAGATGAATCATGTACTCACACTCTCAGAGTACTTAATCTCACTATATCACACTTTCCACTCATCATACTCAACCACTCGGTACTTAATATGGCCCATACGACATACGACCCAGGGAAATCCAACCGGGAACATATGTAACACTGACTATAAGTTACCCAATACCGAGGAAAAAGGGCAATCCAACCTTGTGGAGAAATTCATATCCAGATATCAAGAACTTCGGACAAATCCATGTACAGAGAAATCCATCCCTTAATAATATATATATAGATGCTCAACCCCTCGATTGTAATGACCCGACTGGTCATTTTGAGCTCTAGCATGTCGTTCAGTAGTCTGAGGCCATGAACAGCTTCATTTTAGGTATTGTGACTTGTATGTGTGGTCAAAATTGAATTTCGGGAAGTCCAAAGTTGATTTGGAAGGAGAATTCTTATTTTGGAAGCTTAAAGTTAAAATAATGAACTAGGATTGGAATTTTGAGTAAACGACCTCGAAATCAGAATCTGAAGGTTCCAGCAGGTTCGTATGATGATTTTGGACTTGGGCGTATGCCCGGATCGGGTTTTGGATGGCCCGAGAGCAAAAAAAAAGGCGGCCTAGGTAGGCCAGCAAAAGCGATAATGTAACCACACCTGCGGAACCGTAGAAGTGGTCAAGGGACCGCAGGTGCGGAAATAGCTGGAGGCAGAGGGGTTGTTTTGAAATCGGGATTTGGCCATTTTCTCTCATATTTTCATGGCTTGGGCGAATTTTTGGGGAGCTTCAAGAGGAGATTTTCATCATCAACGTTAAGGTAGGTTATTCCCACCTATTTTGAGTTAAATACTTCAATTATGTATGGATTTGAGCATGAAATTAGTAGAAATTTGGGGGTTTTGATGGAAAACCTAGGAATTTACATTCCTTGGAATTCAACCATGATTTTGGGTATGGAATTGAGAGTAAATTATATATTTGAGTTCGTGAGGTTATGGGTAAAATTATTCTTTGAAAATTTTGGAAATCCGAGCACGTGGGCCCGAGTGCATTTTCGTCAACTTTACGATCGGGTTAGGAATTGTTATAAATTGGATTATAATGAGAAGTTAAGTATATATTAATGGTTTTACATAATTATTGACTAGTTTTGGAGTATTATGCATTGATTCGAGTCTTCGAAAGGGCGTGAATGCCGGTTATGGATCTTCGGAGCAAGGTGAGTCTCCTTTCTAACCTTGTAAGAGGGAATTGTCCCCATAGGTAAAATAATTGGTTATGTGCTCCTATATGTGGGGGCTACGTATGTATGAGGTGACGAGAGTCCGTGCGTAGCTAATATTATGCTATTGTCCGGGTAGTTTAGGACCCAAGAGCATGTTATACTTGGATTGTTTGTGAACTTATTGACAGTTTTAATTGCTTAAATCACATTGAATTAGTAAATAAATTGCTAAACTAATTAAAATTCATTTTCTTAAATGGTTAAAAGAGGATTGGCGTTCTTTGGAGAATTTGCTCCGTGTGGACTTCTTGGTTGTCTGACTGTGTGTGTTTATTTTTGGAGCGGGCCAAACGCCTTGGCAGATTAAATAGATGCATCTATGGTTTGCGCCATTCGACCCTCGGTAGTGCACATTTTATATTTCTGTTGGAGCGGGCCGTCGACCTCGGCATGATTTGCACATGATATATATTGTTGCCTGAGAATTTTAAATATTGATATTGCCTTTCATGGCTTGATATAAATTGATAAGATAATGAAAAGTAAACCTTGAAAATTCTTTATTATTTGTTAAAGGTGTTTACATGTTTTCTAGCTTCGTGAGTTAGAACTACTATATAAATCCATGAGTTCCTCACATTTTTAGTATCTTGTTAATTGACCTTTAGCAAGTGTTGAAGCTGACCTCTCGTCTCTACTTCTTCGAGATTAGGCCGGATACTCATTGAGTACATGTTGTTTACGTACTCATACTATACTTCTGTGCATTTTTGTTATACAGGTATATGTAACTCTAGTGGCCTCCTAGGCGTAGCAGCACAGATGATTCGGGGACTAGGTGAGTTGCACTATTTGAGGCGGCCCGCAGCTAGTGTAGTCCCTTCCTATATATTGTATTTACTTCCTGTCCACTATATTCCAGATGGATGTTGTATTTTATTTCCTTATCAGTAGATGCCCCTGCACTTGTGACACCGGGTTTTGGAATGGTTTTAAAATATCTTGTATTAATTGCTTATTATTTAATTTGAATGGAAGCAGTCACCTTTTTATTCATGAAAAATTAAAGGAAAATCTTAGTTTTCAAGATTGTTAAAAATGAGAAATTCATCAAGTAATTTGGTTGGCTTGCCTGACAGCAGTGTCTGGCGCCATCGCGACCCTTAGTGGATTTTGGGTCGTGACAACATGGTATCAGAGCACTAGGTTCCTAGGGTCTCACGAGTCATGAGCAAGTCTAGTAGAGTCTCGCGGATCGATACGGAGACGTCTGTACTTATCCTCGGGAGGCTGTACTATATTAGGAGTACTTCCCTTCTTGATTCCTTATCATGCAATTTGATCCTTGGGGGCGTATGCCTTTAATTCATTCCCACTCAATCTTACACGACGCAAAGCGCTTGTTATAAATTGAGAATTAAAGAATCATAATGGTACTACAGATGTGGTGCGAAATGTTTCTCCCAGTGTAATTGACTAGACTATTATTGTCGCCTTATGGAAGGATATTTTAATGTTTCAGCTCAGTAATGGTACTTCTGAGGGCTTTGGGCTAGGCACAAGTTGCCAGAATACTTATGAATGGCTGTTCCGCAGTAGTGATATGATGGTAAGATGTTTACCCACGTGTCGGGGCAGTGAATGACTTGAAGGGAGGTTTACTCAGTGCTTAATCAAGAGATTCAATATTTTATTCCTGGCAGGGGAAAAGCCAGCGGACTAAGGATGGTCAGATATGGGCTGGTGGAAGTAATGAGATTTGGTATTTGTAAGCGTGGTGGAGCTTTCTTCTATGATGGGGTGTCATTGTCCTAATTGAACGTACTAAGTTTGTCGGTGTTATGATCTACTACAATTCGCCTTTGGGGCAAGATATTGTGAAACAGTATTGGAGATATGACTGTCAGATATCGCAAGGTACGGTGGTTCAGGATTGAATCAGTATTTCTAGTGTTGACGGTTTGATAAAGATGACCTTCTGAAAGGTTTAAAGTTAGCAGCAATTTTGGGTTCAAGTGCCACGAAGATAGATTTTATTTAAGACAGCCACTGAATATGAAAGGACAATGAAGGACATATGGGAAGCATCAGGCGGTGTTCAAGTAGTCGATTTAGGGGATGAGCTCTACCAAAGTGGGAGAGTGGCGGAGTGGCATATGGACTTTGCAGTGGGGTGACCATGTACCTTAAGGAGAGTTTGGAGCGATTTGAGAATATTAGTGCTTGGTTACTGGGGTCTACAGATCTAATTTGAAGTAGGGGTTCTTGTGCGGCAGGAGATGTAATATATCGGAGAGGGGACACTTAAATGAAGAAGTATGCAGCATAACTTGAAATTGGAAGGATGTTGCCGCACATTTGAATGATGTCCACGAGGAGTAAACTGACCTGTGCAGCTGGAGAGTAAGCTCAGAATCAAGATGTGTTATCGATGTTGTAATGATTTTACCCCGTGCAGCAGCGTTAGAAGGTGCCAATGAGAGATTTTATAGGTAGGTTACCCAAGTGAGCAGATTAATGGTCGTGTGGTTGGAGAGGCTTCTATGAATAATTCTATCGGTTATATAGCAAAGAGATCGGTTGTGCAAATGTGTTTGATGAGTCACAATATAAGAAGAGGGTTTCCCGGAAAGATTTCGAGAACTTTGGTAGTTGATTGCGCAAGGTTATGTCAATAAGAGATAAAGAGGACGGATGAGTTCCAAGGTTGTGAAATAATGGCTTCATGCTAAGTGGGAGAGTCCCACCGCTTATGATTGGGTTGCATGGTTAACTACTTGCGATATTTTGGGCTATTAGCATATCGATAGGCTATTTCAGCTACGAGAAAGGCCCATAAGTGGTAATTTAAGCAAAGGAAGTATTAAAGGTGGGCTATCGTTGGCCATATGGCCCATGTTCAGACTTGAAGGAAGATTCAGGATTTTGTTTTGTATAGATGCAGGTTCCAAGGGTAGTGATTCGGCGAGTTCTTCGCCAAAGGGGTATTCATGTGATGGAAGACTCATGGAGTTGATTGTATTCGAGGCCAAGTCAGAGCGGGTGTCTCTCAGCAGCGGTCATGGTAAATTCACAAGATGAGGTGTGATGCCTAATGATTTTGAGCGTATGGTTACGGGCAAGAATCAATCTTGTTAGTAGCCTATGAAAAGAGGCGTAGAAGGTTCTGTGATGTTTTGGCTTGCGATGTAGGAATTGGGAGGTGTGAAAATAGTTTGTGGGATTTGATACAGCATGGCCTCGTGATTTAAGGTCATTCGGAATGAGTGCAAATGAAGCGTGCTATGTGTTGAATGGAGTTGTTATTGCTTCTAAGGCAATCGGGGTAAATCGAAAGAAGATAGATTGGTTAGCCATAATTGAGTTGGCATATTGGTGGTGGAGATCAGTTCCCTCAGCGCAATCTAGTTATGAGTGTGATTTGTGGCGGTACGTGCGAGGCCTGTCGACCGCCGTAATTGATGTTATTCAGGAGCATTCTTCTGTTATGGCTTGTTATGTGGAAGCGAATTCCGGAAGGGCTATGGTGCCTTAGACCACTACCTAGATGTTTGCATATACTACGATTATGAGTATTCACTTGTGTGTTGTTATGGTTCTCCTAAAGTGAGTTCAGTGAAAAGCTTTGATGTGAAGAAGTAGTAATCTATTAGCAATTCTGGAATTGTGATGAAGAGTCGAGTCCTACCGTATATTGGCATATTGGGTGCAGTAAGTCGGTATTACCGTCAACGTCACCAGAGATCGGTGTTTTGTGAAAAGGCTTTGCATCCTGGTTAATGACTCTTGATCACATTTCAGCGTTAGTGCGGCCGGTGGTTTGGAGGTAAGGCCTAGTTATTTGTTATGGTAGGTTGTGGAAGTGTGTCCCACATGAAGATTGTATAAATGTGTCACATAGTCACTTGATTGATTAAAGATTTAAACCAAGTATGAAGATTTGTGATGATATTGATAAATTGAGAATATATGCCTGGAGGGCACTCAGTTACTGAGTTGTGGACTGTGGATGAGTACTCCAGTTATGACGGGTGTCCTCGTGTGTTATGAGAAGAGGGAAATTAGTATGGACCTTCGAAAGGTTATTGGCTTAGTTTGATACGATCAGGATCGACTTAAGGTCGGTGGATGGATTTAAATGTGGATATGGGCTCTATGTCAGGCGATTTGTGTTCATTTGAGCAAAGCGCTCCTTATGGAAGAATGGTCAGGGTGTTATGTGGTCGTTAGCAATTTCATGTAATGATGTATTGCGTCGTGCTAGTTGTGAGATGGCTTGGTGAATTGCTTATGTGATGAGGATCCGCGTTGAAATGATGTTATATGAGCAAAATGGCTCTTGAGATTCAGATTGTATATCGCACCTCAGTTGTGCTTGAATTTTGTAGCCTATAGCGCTATCTGCTCCCTCAGGGATGTATTATGCACCTAGCGTGCTTGTGACCGAAATTCAGTATTTCATTGTAACGAGCAAATTTAGCTCGACGTGCATCTCCTTATGTGAGATCTATGTGTGGATCGAGTGGAACGCCGCCATGGGTATGCTATTTGGATCGGGTTATGCGTTGCAACAATGTGATGCTGAGTACAGTTCCCTATATCTGCCTTTATGTGTTTCGTTTCCTATTTTTTCGGAGGAAAGCTCGTATTAGCTATGAACCCGCATCGCATGTATGATAGTATGTTGCCCGCGTCGCAGGTATGATTCGCGAGCGGGTAATTGGATCTCCTTTTCATAGTTCATTTTTCTTCTTCCTTGTATCGCGTTCGAATCGGTAGCCTATTGGCACATTGTGGCATCATTTGAGACTTTTGATCATGTCCGGGGTGGCATATTGCTTGAGTAGTTCGTACTGGGTGAGATGAGATTATTGGTTTTAAGATCCGTGCAATCTGAGTATATGAAGTACATTAAGGAGCTAAGGCCATTATTCGGGCCAGAATGCAATGATGGTTCTTGACAGGAGTATAGACCCAATGGATTGTTGATTCGGTAGTTGGTTATGAATTTCTTCACATCTCTTCTGTCGTGGCGGTATTGTAAGAGTTGGAGTAAAGCCTATGTCTGTCATGAGGTGCAATGGGAGCATCAGGTTCGTGGAATTTCAACTAAGTCGATCAGAAAATGTTATTGTGGTCCGGCGAGCAAAGTGATACAAGGTGCGAATTCAACAAAATTATGCAGTCATGTTTGGGTACATCATGTAGTAATTGATATGGTGATCGTATGTTGAAAACAGGTGTGAGCACGTGATTTTTTTCCTATATATGAATTACTCCCAGAAAATTCAAAATAAAACAATTTTAGTTTGCTTGCAATTGTTGTGAATTTTGTGTTATTTTTCTTGTATTGTTTGCATTCATCTGTTCATGTTTATTCGTTAAATTAATAAAAAAATATGCAAAAATATGTCGCATTTGCATTTAGGATTTAATTCTACAACTAGGAGTAATCAAGTTCGTTTTACAAATGAAAATCACAAAAAATAGTTACTTTGCATTTTTAGCATTTAATGTCAAAATTATGTGATTTTATTTTTATTAATATTTAATTTTGTGTGATAATTATTATTATGAGTTGATTAGTATTTTAAGTTAATTTTGATTTGATTAATTTAATTTAGGATCTTTAAGTTTAATTTTAGGACAAATAAACGAAAAGAGAGCAAAAAATATGAAAGGAAAATCGGATTGGGCCTCTTATCCAAGTTAAAATATCCCAGGCCCAAAACAAATACCCAACCCATAGCCCAAACCATACACCCCTCTCTCATTTTTCATTTCTTCATTTTCCAAAACCCTAGACATACCCTAAACTCATCAGCCGCTACAATCAATTCATCTTCTTCATGTGGAAAAGAGTATCATCTCCTTCATGGAGATTGATTTCTCCCCAGCAAAAAAACGTGAAGCTGCTGCCTCCCTCACGTCCAAACGACCCCATCTCATCTTCCTCTCCTCCTTCATGAACCAAACGACCTCCCTCCTGTCCAACCAACCAGCCCGCCTCACCTGCTCTCCACCAAACGCCCAGCCCATCACCTTCATCGCCCAAACAGCCATCAACCTCACGTCGTTAATCACCAAACGACATCATGCCTCACGCCAAATCCCACAGCCCTATTTCCGTCGCACAACAGCCCTTGAACACCCTTCACCATTGTTAAAAAGAAATGAATCTAGAAACACACACACACGTGGTCACGAGCAGAAAGTCGAGCAGCTAGGTTTAGTGAGTTTCCTCGACGGATTTTCAGTTTTGGAACTATGGAATTCGATGAAGGTTTTACTGTTCGAGTTTCATACGTCGAGGTAGTGCGTCGAGGTTCCGTTCGAGTCCGTGTCTTTTAGTCAAGCGTCAAAAACAATGTTATTGTTCGACGTCGGATCAAGAAGTAGTGTTTTGTTTCTTTGGAGTTTCGTTTTCACTGTGTGTAACGGAGCAAGAAAGTGCAGTAGTAAAGGTCATATCTCTTACCTCGAATCTATGCTATCCACGAACCTATTTGTGGATTCGTTTTAATATGTGGTTTCATTTTGACAAAATTCTCGCATGAAGTATTCTGCAGCATATTCGTTAGAATTATATGTGTGTGCATTTTGATGACTTTCTTACTGTTATGAATTGATTGATGCTTGTGTTTTGGGCTAGATAAATTTAGGTATTCCTATAATGGTTTGGTATTTTTCGTTCAAATGGTTTCATCATTATATATTGTTTGTTTCCCTTCTCTTTGTTGTTCGTCGTATGAATTTAGTTTGCATTTCGATTCAGTTAATTGTGATTCATGTTGTTTCAATTTGTTCGGTTGGTTGATTCATCATACTATTGGATTCTTGCTCATTCATTTGTGTCTAAGTTAACCAGGATTGGTTCCCAATATGGTTAGCTTATTCCCTTTGATCTGATGTTGTGTGATTCAATCTGAGTTCATGAGATTAATTGTTGAATTTGATTAGGAATTCGGTTATAACTGTAGTGATTTGGTATTTTGTAGGAACCAATTTTGGTTAGTTGATAATTATGGTACAGATTGAAGTGATGGGGGTAGAATAGTAATTTTAGTAATTTCAGGGGTAATACGGGAATTAACAAATTACAGATTTATTTAATTTAAGTGCTCTGTCCACTAAGCTCTAATAATAGTAAAATATTATAGTGGGAAATAAGACATTTGGTAGTAGGAATCTAATATATTTATTTAAGTAGTGGTGGGGGACAAGACATAATTATGTAAAGTAAAAGGGGTTAATAATGAGGTCTTCTTTGACAACTGAAAAAGGGGGAACTGTGGGGTCCGTGTTGACTACTTTTTACTTAATTAAAATCAGAAATAGTATAGGTAATAATAAAAAGTTAAAAAGTCACATAGTTAGAGGAATATGGGCTGGAAAGTAAAAGAGAAAAAATGGTTAGTAATAATAGTTTAAAAGTAAAAGTTAATAATTAAAAGCATGGAGGAAAGAGTCTTGCTTTGGGTATATAATAGGACCCATTTAACACTTAAAGGAAGACTGGTTTTTTGAGAAAAAGATTTCAGAACTGGAGGGAAGATAAAAAGACTTTTGAATCTTAAGAATTTTGGGGAGTGTTTTGAAAGTTAGAAATTAAAGAAAAAATCTATTCTTCTTCACTGTTAACAATCAGCATCAACTGCTATTGTTCATTAAGCTTCAAGCTTCTTTTTCTTGAGTGTTAAAAGTCAGAAGTTATTTTGGCAATTGGTTACTTCTCTGTTGGTTTGATTTGGTTTCTAGTATTACTGGTATTCAAGTAGGGTTGCTTGGGTTTACTCTTGGTTGGTTTTCCAATTTGGAAGTTCTTAGTTTTCTTGCTTGGTTGCAATCTCCTTGGTTTTCTGCTATTCCCGCTGTCACTAGGCTACTCCCGTGTTGTTGAACTGCTGTTGCTGTGTGTGTGCTGTTATTGCTTCCTACTGATCTTCCTCTTCTTTGTATTCCAATACCAGGTACACCACTTTGAATCACTTTGATGTACGCCTTGAAGATGAAATGAAATGGCAGAAATTTATGTATTTAATTATAGTATATTTGTATTTTTAGTTAAATATCAGTTATATATTTTCCTGCTATACGAAGGGTAGAGGCATGCATAATTAAGACTGTTTCCTATTATAAGGTCACTAATTAGCAGTCGACTTAAGCATAACAATAGATTATGAAACTAAAATCCTTGAAATGGCGCGAATACTAGTCAATACGATACTCTTGTTTAATTTGAGTAAATTGTTAGAATATTGAACTATGGGATGTATTTCCGTAAGAATCGCGTAGCTAATAGTTTCAGCTTCACTAGTTCTCATATTTAAAATAAGGTAGTTCGCGATCTCATCTTTTTT
>MU664538.1:4099-24467 GCA_026770625.1 Nicotiana glauca
TTCCAAACTTTTTACTTTGCGTATCATTTCCTCCTGTTTGGGGTTCTTAGGAGGCTTTTCTTCTTCAGCTGATATATCAATAAAAGGAGTATAAGAGTATGGCTCATGAGGTTTGAAAGTAGGCTCGGGCAGATAATAATGGTTTTCATGAGCGTGGAACAAGGGTTCACTTGAAGATTTGTGTAACATGGCGGGTGGAGGAGCTACGTACACAGGAGCAACTGGTGGTGGAGGACACAGAGTTTGTTTTGGTGGTGGAGGTGGTGGTGTTTGAGAAGTGGTTGCATAGTATGGCTGGTGAGTAGGATAGGCCAGGGAAGAGTTCACAGTGGGAGGATCTTGTGATTGAACTGGTGGTGGGACATAGGCAGGATTGGCAGGATAAACTGACAGGGGATGTCCTTTTGCCCAGGCCTGGTATATCTCGGCCATTTGTTGCTTCAGCTTGTACATTTCCTCTTTCATAACATTGACATCCACTATTTCTTCCTCCCTGGCCGGGTCAACAATAGTTGCTTCTATCTCTTGGCTGACCATTTTTGACATGTCCTTGGAGCGGGTGTTATATGGGTGAGTTGCCAGAATGCCAGCTAGCTAAACCACCTGTCTGAACTCATCATCAACAACAACATTATTAGTGGTTAGGGCATTAACAGACAAAGGACCGCATATTTGAAACATGGATGCACCTAGGCAATTATTGGTTTCTAATATGAATTTACTCGGCCACACGCATCATCCCGATTTTAACTATAACCTTTCTTTTATTCTTGCCTTTTCTGTGCTTTCTCATGGCTCTTTTATTGCGGATTTTCCTTTTTTTTTCTTTCTTTTGCTTCCCATTTTTTTTCATTTTGTTTTTCATGTTGCTACGATCGGGTCCTATGAAAATTGCCTATGTATCGTGATCTTGCCTGAACCAAATAAATGCAGAAATAACAACTATAATTTTTTTTGGAATTTTTAATTTTATTAATAGCAAACACATCCATTATAACGACATACTCTAAATGATAAACAAGACTACATACTTCTTAATAATGAAATGCAGACTGACTAAAAATGAAAATACAGACTTAAGTAATTGACACAATGAAATACAGACTCATGAATACATTAAAGCTCCTGGTGCCCGCAGGACATCGTTCGGTCTCGCCGCGGGCCTATATGCAAGTTCCCCTTGAAGTCTGTCCAAGTCACTTATTATCTGTTTCACAAATATCATCACTGAGGCAAAGAAGGTATTCTGAGTCATATTCTCGCATATTTGGCATTTTCTGGTGATGTGGTGAGCAATAGCTAGAATTCTTTCTCTGATTATGCCTTTTTCCTGAAGTAACCTCCCTATCTGTTTGGCCCTGGCCTCGAGAGTCTGCTGATTTCTCTCCTGAAGTTGTTGTAGATCCATTTCTATTTGTGCTAAAGCTGTATAGCAGTGTTCCCTTTCAACCTTGAACTCTTTTGCTTGTTTGCTCATTTTGTTTTCTGCGGTAATGACCCTATTCCTCAATCTGGCGACCTTATTATCATGTTCCTCTTTAAACTGTTGAATCATGCGGGCTCGTTCTTTTGCATTTTTAGCCAACTGTCTTCGAACCTCAGCTAGTTCCCTTTCTGCTTTGTTGAGGTCAAAACTGTAATTATTTATTTTTTGCCTTAAATTGTCTATCAGCCTTGTATCTCGGGCATTTCTAACAGGGGTTTCAGTTGCTATCTTTATTTTCTGGATTTGGGCTCGTAAGGCTTCAATTTCTTTGGCCAATTTCTTTTTCTCGCCCTCATCAGTTGCAACTTGCACACTATTTTCAAACTTAAGATTTTGGACTTGTTTTTCCAACTCGCTTATTTTTGCCCTGTACTCGTTCTCTTTGGCTAGCCAAGCCCACTGTTCTCTCGATGATTCAGCAAACTCCTGGATATGAGGTCTTTTAGCTGGCCTTTCATGCTCACATTCTCTCCTATACCAAGTAGAGTATTCGGGCGATACTTTGCCTTTGGCCAGATCCTTTATGCAAGTGTCTGACTTCAAGTATTGACATTCATTCCAAATCTGGCAGACTTTTGCTTCAGGGAATTGTCCTTCAGAACTAATCTCAACTACCTGAGTACCAAGATCACCGTCCTTCGGCACTATCTGGCATCTTCTAAGCTGCCTCAAAACCCGATATGGAGCATAAGGTTGAATGCTTTTGAGACCCATCAAGAGGATATGCGGCCTTGCTGCTGGCATGTATATGATTTCATTAACAGGTAGCCATCCAAGCGTCCATTCTATTTGACTAGCAGTAAGGGATCGAAAGTATGTTGTCCAACCCGTGAATCCTTCTGGCAAATTGACCCCTTTAATCCTCGTGTAGAACTCTTCTATGCATGTTTTTTCTGGAGACCCATAGCTCAAAAACTGAGGGCGATGGCACAGGTGCTCGGTCATCCACATTTGCAGCAGTAGATTGCATCCCTCGAAGAAGTCTTTCCCGGCTTTACAGGCTGTAAGAGCGCGGAAGATATCGGCTAATATCATAGGTGCAAGAGTGCTTTTGTCTTGAGTCATTAGAGTACTGACGACCCCGGCTATTTTTATGTCAATGTTTCCATCTTTCCTTAGAAATATCACCAGCCCCAGAAAAACCACCATGAATGCGACACGCCTATGCTCCTCCCATTTTTGGCGGTTTCCATTACTACATATCTTGCTTTCTGGGTTATTGAACCCCCCGATATGGCCATATCTATGGTATATGAAGTGTGGGGTGCAAAAGTCATTTGCCAGATTTGCGTTGTGAACCGTCCTATGTATCTTCAGAGATTCTAAAATTCTGTGCACAGCTACAATTCTCGGGGCCACTAAATATTTGTCTTCTAAAGGAACCTCATCTTTCCCGATGTACCCAGCCATTTCTTCTAATATTGGAGTAAGCTCGAGGTCTGAGAAATGAAACACATTGTGTGCCGGGTCCCAACACGTCACTAATGCTATGATAATATCTCCTCGAGGCACAATTTTAAGCAAACCGGTAAGCCCTTTCAAATATTTCTTAACTTCATCTTGCCCTTCGCTTCCTAAATCGTTCCACCACAGACGTAACTCCAAAGGGATCTTGTTCATGATTGAGAAAGGTTCATTTTGAGTCGTGCTCATCCTGCACATTTATTAAGGTGGTTTAATCACTTATTTATGACCTAAAAGAAAAAGACACTATATATATTTTTTTTCAATTTTAATTTCCAAAATAAGGCCCGTCCTTTCAGCATTTCGAGGAGAAGATGTTAAGGATTTTTGGCATTTTTTTTTGCTGCAAAAGGGTGGTTGGACTCGATGAGGGTTGCCTACGTATCTCACATCCGGTGAGAATCAAACCAGCGTAGTTCGGGCAAATTAACGAACTATTTTAAAACAAGACACTTTTTCATTTTTACTTTTGGCATTTCATAAGCAAAAGCAAGACTTTTTTTTTTGGCATTTCATAACAAAACTACTTTCAAAAGCAATACTCTTTTTCATTTTTATTTTTCATAGCAAGACAAACTATTTTTCTTTTCTATTTTTGAAAACAAGACAAAATAACGCCTCTTTTTTTTTTCAACAAAAAATAAAACAACCTATTTTTTTCAAACTAAAATAAAGACTCTTTTATATTTTTCCTTGCTTTTAGTAAAATAAACTATTTAAAACAAAACATTTCCATTTTTTTCATTTTTTTTTCGAAATTTCGGCAGAGTTTCAGCAATATTTGGGCATCGGTTTTTCTAAAACTAAACAATTAATTCTTTACATTGCTATTTCTCTCTTTTTCTCTTTTTCTCAATTTCACAATATTCTCGATGTTCAAAAGCCGGTCAGCATGCGGGCCCGAGACAAATAAATGCAACACGTAAGATACATCATAGTGGTCGTTTCATTTCCGATTACCTGTCCTAGACGGACCCACCCCCTATGTTGAGTCCCCTAAGTCATATGCACGTGATGCAAATAAGCGCTCCTACTAGGGATCTGGCATGGAGTCAATTTATTCTAAGTTCAAAACTTCGGTATATGTTCTAGACTGTGTACCCGAGCGGACAACTCGAGTCGAGGAGGGGGCTACGTACCGGGGACCCGCGGGATCGTCCGGCTTAGTAACTTGTCCGACCTCTTTCTTATATCAGGGTATTAACACTAACAGAATAGGGAGTCTCAACCAGTAAGCACATCCCCGGAGGTGAAAAGAGAAGGGTTTCGACACAGTTTATATACAATTCAGATAATATCAAAGCGGTAAACATTTAGCACATTAAGTATGAAACATGTAGGAAAATCAGATATAATCAAATACAACAATTTATCTAAGCTCGAATTCTGAACCCTGAACAAAATGTTCTGGGTTCTTTTATTTTCCCTAGCAGAGTCGCCAGAGCTGTCACACCTCCTTTTACCTACACCCGCAAGGGCATAAAAGGGGTTTTCCACTTAAAGGACAATCGGAACGGGATTTAATTATTAAGATTTCAAAGTCGCCACTTGGGAGATTAATGGACTCCCAAGTCACCGGTTGAATCCCGAACCGAGGAAATTATGACTTTGTTAACAGTCCGCGAACCAGAAATCCGAGTAAGGAATTCTGTTAACCCGGGAGAAGGTGTTAGGAATTTCCGGATTCCATGGTTCTAGCACGGTCGCTCAACTATTGTATTTGATTTTATCTGATTTCAAAACATGTTCTAACCTATGTGCCTTTTATTAGTAACCCGCTTTTATTATTATTATTTTTTATTTTAATAAGAATTGCAACGTCGTGAAAATGTATCTCGAACCACGTCGCACCAGTGCACCTGTGGTTTTTGACACACTTCGACTTCATTGAGATTTGGATTTAGGTCACATAAATGTGCACCCGAGTTTAAGAAGTTAAATTATTTAAATAACGCGCCTTAAGCAATTACGCGTTTATCATCTTTGGGGAAGGCCGTGAAATTCGCTAAATGGTCTTCCCGAAGTATAAGTATATTTCTTTTATCATATTTATCGAGGGCCCCGCCATTTGTTTGTTCTGTGTAGCGAGGCTCATCTCGTTTTATTTTTAAAGGCAAATCTAAAAGCGACTATGGTTCTCTATTTTTCTTTGTCTCTAATAATAAAAGAAAAAGCCCTAATTATTTATTACTGGACCAAATGGTAGTTTTGCATTACAGTCCAGCCATTGGGCTCCGGGATAAACCCAATGAGGATAAATTGTACCCAGGTCGGCACCACAATGGGCCATTCCCACGCCTTGGCCCAGGATCAAATGGGTACGCATACTGAACCTAGATTGCTCATTAAGGCATTGAGGCCTGCACCTTTGGGTAAATGGGCTATTGAACCCAAATCATAAAATTGACCAAGCTTCACTTTAATTCAAGAAAATAGTCACTGAAATTGTTTCAATTTGTTCTACTCATATCCAGATGATATTGATCCTTTTGAATTTCAATTCATGAATATCACTAATGTTAAAAATTAACAGCAGAGGCGTGGATTTGGAAATGGTACTACTAATGCAGACTAGCTATTTTTAAACCAATTCAACCAACATAATTAAATAAGCTGGACTATTGGAATTAACTATTGAAACTTGAAATAGCATTTTTTATTACTCACATAGATCTGAAACTATTCACGAGTCATTTCACGAGATCACTCTATGAAACTAATTAACTACTATTCATAGTACTTAATGGATTTGAAGAATAGTAATTTACACAGTTCTAGTCCAGTTATACGAAGCCAAAACACAAATCATATGATGGTTGAGTGTGTACAAATTATTCCAACATCTGCCAACAATTCTCAGCTAAAACAGTCCATAGTTCAAATCATACAATCCAATATCCAATTTAATCATCTAATATCTATGTAATTGAACCTTAGACTAAATGCAAACTGAAAGTAATCATGAATAAACACTCCTCATTAATATCTAAGTTATTACTACAATAGGAATACACATTCAGAAAATAGGTGAATAGGTCTTTCATTTCAGCATTTCACTCAAAGTTACACCAAATTGTGATTCGAGTATGTACCCGAAAATTGAAAATATAAGAAGGAGAAAAATAGAATCAGCAACAGCAATGTAACAGCAGCAGCAAACCAGACTTAAATCAACATCAGAAGAAATTTCAACCCAGAATACACTCTCAAACAACAGCCCGGATGAATTGTAAAACCCAAACACAACAGCAAATACCCCCAAGCAGGCTTAATTGAACTCGAATAAACCCAACAACAGAACTAACGGACTTCAGAGCAAATTCAGTAACTAAAAGAGGTGAAAATCAATCCTAGAACTCAAATTTCAGCTAACAAGGCAATAGAACAGTACATTTTTTGGTTTTTGTTGCATTTTGTGTTGTTTTGGGATTTTTTGAAGGTTTTGAATCTCAAAATCAAATCTTAAATTGAAGGAGGAGTTTTTGGGGGAATTTTTGGAGCTCTCCCCTTGTTAATCAAGGCATTTGCATGCCCTTTTATAGGCAACAATAGGTTACAATTTCAGATTTCTTTCTTTACAAGTTAGTCCTTCTTTTATTTCTTTTTAACCCCCCTATTTCTGACTTGTGCTACAAGTAACTACACTTATTTAGCCAAAGTTTAGACTATAGTCTATTCTAGAAGGTTCTATTCCCATTACAATTCCTATATTACCCTTGCTTCACTTCAAAAATTACCAAACCTGATTAAACTACCCTTTTTCAATACCCAAAATACCATTTACCTATGCTGTAATTACTATCTTAATGACTAGCCCACTTGATATGCCCAAAATTCCCCTGAAGGCCCTTCTCAAACTATTATTATAATACAGCTATATCCAAACCTCTAATTTGCTCATTATTTAAGAATAAATCCAATTTTAAGTTTTAATAAGATCTAATTATTTGAATTCAGAATTAATGACCAAACTAACTACCAAAACAATCAATTAAACTGAAACTGAACTAATTAGTAATTAACCTAGCTAAGGAATACTAGAAATTAATTCAAACCAGACTTAACAAATGAAATGACATATTATCACAAACTAAAATAAAATTAAGAGTCTGAAAAGACCAAATCAAAATACCTAAGTATAGGATTAACACAGAACTGATGAAACAAATAGAATTTAAACTAGAACGAATTGAATCTAATTAATACATCATTACAAAAGATTCTTATAACAAACAGAAGATGAGAAACTTACCCAGGCTAAGAGAAATTCCGGCTGGCCATTTTTTAGAGAATCTTTCAAGATTCTTGACACGTAACATCCCTAATCGTGTGTTTTCAAAAGAAAACACATGATTAGGGATGCCACGGTCCGAAATCTTGAAGATAGGAACTAGGGTTCCTGGCCAGAAAATTTTTAAAAAAAATATTTGAGAAGTTCCAGGCAGATTTGAAGTGAGTGGGTATGGGGGTTGGGTAGAGGAGACTCAGGCGGTGTTAGGGTGTTATTTTGGGCGAGTTTGGCATACTTTGTGTTTTGGCCAGAAATATTCAATTGATTATTCGACGAGATGGGGGAAGATTCGCGGGAAACGACCATGAGGATTGGAAAGAGGAGAAGAAGGAGCATCTATGGTATTTTTCTGGTGGCCATTGGAATGACCGGTGTTCGCCTGCGGCGGTGGCGGCTAGGATTTTTCATATTTGGAGCGTTTGGTGGGGATTTGGAAGAAAACAATGGTGGATTCGAAGTGGGGAGATGGAGACGAGGCTATGGTGAAAATTTTGGGGTGATTGGAAGTTGGCCGCCGCCATGAGGCGATTTCCGGCGACGGAACACGGCGGCGTTACAGGCTGATGATGAACGATGAAGACGAGGAAGATAAAAATTGTCTCTGAAGGTTTCAGACAATTATATCAAAAATACCAAAAACCATTTGTGGCCATTGGATCCAAAAAATCAATGGCTACGATTAATCCTGGCCAAAACGACGTCGTTTTGTCTAAATGGGAATCAGTAGGGGCCGTTGGATGAAGGTGAATGGACGATCCAGATTAAACGACGTCAAAACGACGTCGTTTTGCATGTAGGGGGCTGGACCGGGTGAGAATTAAATGGACCGGACGGGTATACATTTAATTGGGCCTGCAAATTAGTTAACCCAATTCAGGCAGCCCTTTTGCTCTTATTTATTTTTTTTTGTTTGTTTTTTTGTATTTTATTTACTTTGCTTTTGTATTTTTTGTATTCATTTATTTATTCTAATTTTATAAAATGCTAAAATAAAACCAAAATAAATTGACTCTAACAATTATATTTCTTAATTTTAATTATAGTAATTCCTAATTTAAATGCAACCTAATACAAATTTAAACTAAAAATGCCAAAAATATTATTTTTTTCTATTTTCCTCCTATTTAGTTCTAAAACAAATTAATACTAAAAATGTGCAATTAAATCCCTAAATGCAAATGCATATTTTTGTATTTTCATATGAATTATCATGCAACCAATTAACACAAAAATTCAACAAAATTCACAAAAAATTGTAAAATCATTTTATTTGAAACTTTTGGAATAATTTGCTTAGGGCAAAAATCACATGCTCACACTAAGTTTTAAAATCGATTGTAATTCACCTTCCCTCTTGTACTTTCAATTAGTATTATAGCAATGACTCACAAATATTGCCTAACAACAAGTGGGGAAAAGATCATAGCATCAAACACAGTCCTTGGAGAACTATTCCAAGAAGGAACTTCTCAGGTACGATCTTCTTACTTCAATGGCCAGCACTTCCCACACTGCAAAGTGTGTATGGAAACCCACATTGTGTCATATTACATTCAGGTGTGACGTGTGATAAAAAGAAAAATCTTCCAATTCTGCCAAAGAAGGACAAAGACGGTGAGAATATAGTATCAACTGATCCTCTTGATCTAGATGAGTACACTGCAAAACAACCGCTTGTTATCCAAGTGAATGCCAAAGCAAAAAATCTTTTATATAATGTCATAGCGGAGAAGAATATGAAAAGATATTAAGCTGTGAAACTGAAAAATAAATATGGGACAAGTTAGAAGTCACATATGAAGGAACAAACAAAAAGAAGGAAACACATATTAATCTCCTAGTTCGTGATTATGAATTATTTCAAATGAAAGATGGAGAATCAGCGGAACAAATATTTTCTTGGTTTAGCAAAATCCTTGGGGACTTAAAATCCGTTGGTAGACCAATCAGAAGTGGAGAACAAGTCAGAAAAATTCCAAGAAGTCTTTCCACAATTTGGCAACCCAAAGTTATTGCTCTAGAATGTCAGGATCTTGACAAGATGTCTTGTGATAAACTCATAGGTAATCTAATTGCGTTTGAGAAAACACATTTAGACAGCAAGTTCAGCAAGAAAAAAAGAAGACCGTTACATTCAAAGAAACATAGCTAAATCAAAAAATGAAGAAGAAGAAGGAGGAGGAGAATAAGATGAGAATATAGCCATGCTCTCTAAAGTCGTAATAAGCATGATGAAGAAAAATAGAAACAACAGTAGAGATAAGCCAAATTTCAGAAATGGAAAGATGAATAATGAGAACGACAAAAATAATGGAAGATGACATCAATATGGAAAATATGGACACATTCAAGCTGAATCCCCTGAGCTAAAAAAGAAACTAAGTAGAAATTTCCAAAAGAAGAAATCTTTTGGAGCATGGATGTTAAAGGAGAACCTGATCATAAGAGAATTGCGAACATGTGTTTTATGGCCATCAAAGAAGATAGTGATGAAGACTTAGGCGATCTTGGTCTCATGGAAGATGAAGGAACAAGTGACGTACGTCTTCTTGCATCTCCTATATATAATGAACTTTAAGAATTTATTGATATTGCTTTGAGAAAGTTCTAAATGAACTTCTAAAGATCCAAAGAGAAAAGAAACCCTGGCACTGAAATTAAAAGTATGTGAAATTGAAAGAGACATGCTTCAAGATGAAGTTAATGAATTTCAACTACAACTAAATGGATTAAGAAAATCCACCAATCATAGTTCTGTCAAATTAAATCAGTAAACTTCTTATAATTTCACATCTAGAACAAGAAATTGCTCTGCATGAACTCATTACAGCAAAGACGATCACACCTCTAACCATTACAGGTTTAAAAATAGCAGAGAAAAAGTCACTGAAAGTTCCAATAACTTTCTTGCTTTTATTGTGGAAAACCTGGCCGTACATCTAACCATTGTAGGTTTAAGAACAATAGAAGAAGGGTCTGGCAGCCCAAGGCCTCTAGTCAAGCTAATACTTAGAGTACTAACCATCCAGGACCCAAGCAGGTTTGGGTACAAAAAAATAAATAACTTATTTTTCTAGGAACATCGCAAGAAGAATAAAAAAGAAAAATGGTATCTTGATAGCACATGTTCTATACACATGACATGTGACACAATTATTCAAAATTGTCACTAAACTAGATGGTGGATCAGTCACTTTTGGAGACAAATTAAAAGGAAACGTAATTGGAGTTAGAAGACTACCTCTCATCTCATCGTGTGATGTAGACGAAGTATACCTGGTAGATGAACTTGGCTACAATCTACACAATGTTAGTCAATTATGTGACACTGGCTATGAGGTTCATTTAAAAAGCATGGTTGGTTTATTGAAGATGAATCAGGTAAAGTTATTCTTTCTAGAAATAGAGATAGGAATGCCTACACTCTTAGTAATATAGACAGTCTTGGAAATTAGTTTTGTTTAGCCTCTATGATTGATGATCCTTGGGTTTGACATAGAAAACTTGGTCATCCTAGCATGCATAATATTCAAAAATATTCCAAACGTGATCTTGTCATTGGTCTTCCAAAAATAGATTTTTCAAAAGATCAAATATGTGATGCATGTCAGTTAGGAAAACAAATAAGGTCCTCTTTTAAAGTTAAGAACATAGTCTCTACTACAAAACCTCTTCAAATTATGCATATGTACCTTTTTGGTCCAGCTAGAACTGCTAGAATAGGTGGTAGAAAATATATTTTTATTATAGTAGATAATTTTTCTTGATTTACCTGGGTTATCTTTTTGAGTCATAAAGATGAAATATTGAGGAATTTTGAAGTCTTCTGTAAGAAGGTACATCAGAAAAAATGATACTACATATCTTCCATAAAAATGATCATGGAGGGGAACTTAAAAGAAAATCATTTGAAAACTTCAGCAATAATCAAGGGATTTCGCAAAACTTTTCATCTCCCAAGTCACCTCAAAAAAATGGAGAGGTAGAACACAAAAATAGAACCTTGCAAGATATGACAAGAACTATGATTGTGGAAAACTCCTTCCCACACCACTTTTGGGCAGAAGCTGTAAGCACCAATGTCACAACATCAACATATGCTTGATTCGACCTATTCTTAAAAGAATCCATATGAACTATGGAAAGGTAAAAGACCCAACATCAATTATTTCCATTATTTTAGCTGCAAATATTTTATCTACAATAATGGAAAAGAAAACCTTGGTAAGTTTGATCCAAAGAGCGATGACGGCATTTTTCTTGGATACTTTTTAATACACGTACTTTATTGATTGAAGAATCTATACATGTTGTATTGTGACACTAACCTTCGCTCAAGGAATGAAAAATTTCTTGAAGATGAGGAAATATACATAGTTCCAAAGTTTGTTAATACAGGTGAGAACACTAGTGATGAGGTGACTGATCAGCAGGATCAATCGACTGACAATTGCATAGATAACCATGAGCTTCCTACATCTGAACAATTAAGTCCCATTGAAAATGAGTCAGTATTAGTTGTTCCAAATAAATGGAAAAGCGAACCAGGATATCCACATTAGTACATCATTGGAAATCCTCAGAAGGCATGAAAACAAGGAGAATGCTAAAGCAGACATCAAATATTTCCCTCAGTTCGAACCAAAAAAGGTAGACGAGGCCCTTGGGAACGAAAGCTGGATAACTGCAATGTAGGAGGAGCTTGACCAAATTGAGAAGAACAAAGTATGGAAACTCATCCTTAAACCTCTAATACATTTATTGTTGGAACAAAATGGGTATACAAAAATAAGCTAAAGGAGTCTGGACAAGTGGTACAAAATAAAGCTAGACTGTTTGCTCAAGATTATTCACAATAAGAAGAAATTGATTACGAGAAAATCTTTGCTCATGTTTCTAGGGTAGAATCTATTCGTATCTTGTTAGATTATGCTTCTCACAAATATTTTAGACTATTCTAGATAGACGTAAAAAATGCATTCTTGAACTATTTCATCCCCGAGGAAGTGTTCGTTAAGCAACCCCCAGAATTTGTAAATGAATCATTTTCAAATCATGTCTACAAGTTATCTAAAGCCTTGTACGGACTTAAGCAAGCTCCTAAATCTTGGTATGAAAGGCTAAGTTCATTCCTTGTCAAATATGGGTTTGATAGAGGTAATATTGATGCTACCCTCTTTATTAAACGATTAGCTAAAGGTAATTTAATTGTTGTGCAATTATATGTGGATGATATTTTTTTAGAAGTACGAATCCAGTATTATGCAAGAATTTTTTAAACATCATAAAAGGGTAATTCGAAATAAGTATGATAGGAGAATTAACCTTCTTTCTTAGGTTACAAATCAAGCAAGTACATAAAGGAACTTTAATTAGTCAAATAAAATATACAAATAAACTTATTAAGAAGTTTGGAATGTCTAATGCTAAGGCCATAAGGACTCCTATGAGTCCATTAACCACCCTAAATAAAGAGAAAGATTTTAAGAGTGTTGATGAAATAATGTATCGAGGTATGACTGGATCTCCACTCTATCTTACATATAGTCGAACTGATATTTTGTTTTGTGTTTGCAAATGTGCAAGATATCAGTCAATTCCCAAAGAATCCCACTTAACTGCTGTTAAACGTGTTATCAGATATCTAAAGGGACAGTTGACTATGGACTACGGTACGAAAGCATAAATGTCCTTGATTTCAAAGGTCTTTTTCCAGAGGCAGACTTTGCAAGTGATAAAATTGACAGGAAAAGCACAAGTGGAACATGTCAATTACTTGAAAACCCCCTTATATCTTGGCACAACAAAAAACAAAGCTATGTTGCCTAATCTACTACTGAAGCGGAATATTTGGCTATAGGCAAATACTGCATATATGTTCTATGGATTATACATCAACTGTTAGACTATGATTTACATCTTAATTACGTTCAAATTATGTGTGTCAACACTAGTGTAATGTGTCGTAATTTTTGTGATTCATTTTAGAGCTATAAAGATTCTCCTTGCTCGAGTTAATCATATAAAGTCGTTGGAAATAGTGAAATTCAGGAAAATAATGTTATGAATATTTATAAGTGAGTTTGAGTGGTTAAAACAAAACTCTTAAGTTATTGCTTAATTAAATTTTGTAGTGTATACTATTAGAGAATTAATAATTATTTATTTTACATCTAAGTGTATAGATGCCTATTTATATTTTTTTAAAATTAATATTTACACGTTGAGGGATAGAAAAAATCTCTCTTGAATTATATAAGTGGCTAGTGGGCCTAATTTATAAATGGTGCATATAAGCGAGTCAGAAATTAATTTTGAATAATAAACATAATGGAAAATTTACCTAGCTATACTATAATAGAAACTTTTTTATTACTTTTCTTTAGGTTCATAAAAAATTACATTCTCTATCTGTATTTACTACTTATATACAAACCCTTAATAAAGAGAGTATTCCTTACAATTAGGATGTAACTGATATATCCCCCCCCCCCATGTCTCCCTTATCCCCCCTTTTATATTCAATTATACAAAGGCCCTTCTATTATGTTTTCATCCCATTTTCAAAAAAATTTCAAATTTTTGTTTCTCTTTCATACAAATCAGTTCAAATCTCCTCCTCTTCACACAAATCTGTCAATATTATCTCTAAGTTTGCAGTAGCAAAGGGACATCCTCCATTAACAACCATTTAAAAGTTTTAAAGCTTTGAATTCAATATTTGGGTTTTTATGAATTTGTGATTCATTTGGATTGGGTGTTCTTGCAAAAGATTGAGAATGTACTTTGGAGTTCATACCTCAATTTTGCGGGAGATTGGTTAAATTTAGAGTTGATTTTAGGTAAAATTTCATATTGAAACCCGAAGAGAAAAAGTTTTACAATTGTATCATGATTGTATGATAATGGTATGATAATTGTATCGCAATTGTATCAGAATTCTTTTAGGACTGCATTGAAATTTTATTATAATTGTGTCTGATTCATCAATATATGGATATATTATAAAGTACAAGTATAATAAAATATTTATATCAGAATGCTATCTGTGACGACCCGATCTGTCGTCTCATGTGTTACTGTCCCATTTTTCCCGTTTATTGCTTCTTCATATTTTATTGTTGGTATGTGGTGTGTGAGAGTTGATTTGGAATGGTTTTGATAAGAAATGAGACACTTAGTCTCTTTAAGGAAGGCTTAAGTTGGAAAAGTCAACCGGACGTTGACTTGTGAGTTAGAGGGCTTGGAATTGATTTCCGATGATTTTATTAGCTTCGGGAGATGATTTATGACTTAGGAGCGTGATCGAAATTTAATTTGGAGGTCCGGTGTAGAATTAGGCTTGAATTGGCGAAGTTAGTATTTTGGCGAATTCCGGTTGATAGGTGAGATTTTGATCCGAGGGTCGGAATGGAATTTTGAGAGTTGCTATAGCTTTGATATGTAATATGTGATGTGTGTGCAAAATTTTAGGTCATTCGGACGCTGTTTGGTCGGGTTTTTGATCGAATGCGCATTTCTAAAGTTTTGAAGAAACTTAAGCTTGAATCCGATATGATTTGATGATTCTAGTGTTGTATGATGTGTTTTGATGATTGGAACAAGTTCGTATGATATTTTGGGATATGTCGGTGCTTTTGGTTGAGGTCCCGGGGGCCTCGCGGTGATTTCGGATGGCTAACGGGGAGTTTAGAGTTGGAAAATATTGCAGAAAATGCAGCAGCAGGTGCAAGCCAAATTTGGCCTTCGCGTTCGCGAAGGACGGTCCGCGTTCGCGTAAGGGAAAGTCCTGGAGCATCACGTTCGCGGTGAGAAGCACGCGTTCGCGTAGAAGAGAGTTGGGTCCCTGAAACTTGTGCTTCGCGTTCGCGTATAGAGCATCGCGTTCGCGAAGGGCCCTGAGAGTATGCATCGCGTTCGCATAACGGGTGTCGTGTTCGCATAAGAGGAATTGAGGTTTCGTAATATTTGTTCTTCGCGTACGCATCATAAGACTTGCGTTCACGTAGTAGTAGTAGCTAAAGCATCGCGTTCGCGGGTAAGCCACCGCGTTCGCGAAGGTTAAAATTGGCCAGTGGAATTTTTGTGCATCGCGAACGCGAGAGGGACCTCGCGTTCGCATAGAAGAAATGTCACCTTGGCAGAATGTTTAAAGAACATTTCATCCGCGACTTGGGTTCATTTTCCACCATTTTTTGAACGACTTGGAGAGCTTTGGGCGAGAATTTTCGAGGGTTTTGACTGAGAATCGGTTGGAGGTAAGTTCCTAGGCCTAATTATTCTAGATTATGTTAGATTTAACATGGAAATTGGTTGAAATTCATTAAAAAAAAAGGGGTAAAGCTAGGGCTTGAATTTTGATATTTCAAATTGAGATTTGATAGGTCATTTGAGCTCGGATTTGGGAGTTTTTGGTATGTATGGACTCGTGACGAGACGAGGAATCCGGCAATGTAAGTTTTGTAATTTTTCGAGAAGCGGACCAGGGGCTCGGATTTTGCCAAATTTTGAGATTCTTGATATTTTTCGATTGTTTTCGAGAGGGTGTTGTCCCCTTAGCATATTGCAATGTATTCGCTCTGATTTTGATTAGATTCGACACGCGTGGAGGCCAATTTGAGGGGCAAGGGTGTTGCGAGCAAAGGATTTCACCGGTTCGAGGTGAGCAATACTTGTAAATGATATCCTGAGGGTTTTAAACCCCGGATCTGCACATCATAATGCTCTATTAATGTGACTTGCACGCCGGATATGAGCATGGGGTAGAGCACCGTTGGGGACTGTGACTTGGTCCATCCCGGTTGCTGATTTTACCGCGTATTTGACTGAAATTATTTGTTATCATCATAATTTGAGCTGATTTCCGTGTTTGGGGCTTCGTGCCAACTATGTGAACCCTTCGGGGATTAATATCACTGTTTTTGCATTACTTGCATATTATTTGATCTCGGTCCAGGGTTTTAATACTATTTTGCAAACTCAGCCATTTTTTCTAAGATTTGAAAACTTAAACAATATGTTATTGATATTTTGAGCTGAGGACCCTTATGTTAATATTGCCCAAGTGGCTTATGTGCATTTCTGGACTGAGCATGGATCGGGCTACGCGCCGCAGTAGTGTCATAGTGATTTCTGAATATATGGATGGCTCGGGCTGCACGCCGCAGCGATGATATATTGATATTGAGGCCGAGAGCCTTTTTGAAGCCAAGACATGGCTGATATTGAGGTTGGGCTGTAGGAGCCCCTCCGGAGTCTGTACACACCCCAGTGGGCGCCGGATCGGGCTGCGCGCCGCATCGATACTGTATTGATATTGAGATCGAGGGCCTGGTTGATGCCACGAGATGGCTTGATTATAGCGCTTGGGCTATAGGAGCCCCTCCGGAGTCTGTACGTACTCCCAGTGAGCGCCGTCGACGTTAAATGGATCGGACTGCATGCCGCAGTGGGTACCGGAGTGTACCGTCATATACATTGCATTGCATTCATGCTTTTGTGCATTTTTCGTTGTTGTGTTATTTCTTAAGATATTTATTTGCTGTTATGATATTGTCTGATCACTTTTAAAGAGGATAAATTTGAGGCAGTGGTAACAGTGACACTGTATGATGTAAACGGGTCAGGTAACAATGGCTGACCAGGAACAAGAATATTGCATGTAGGGCGAGTTTATGAGCTCAATTATGCATACTTGTTGGTGCCCGAGGGGCTGACTTTTGTGCTGACTTGCACTACCTGTTCCGTATTTAATTGCTTAACTGTTGGGAAAAGATATTCTCTAAAAGAGGTTTTGAACTGAGTCAAGATATTTTCTAAAGGATTTTCACGTTTTCCCTGTTTTCTCAATGGTTACACTGTACCATATAGCATGTTGGTTTGCTTTACGTGGTTTATTGATGCTAAGTTATTATTTACCCTTATTACTCACTGAGTTGGAGTACTCACTTTACTCCCTGCACCTCGTGTGCAGATGCAGGTACTTCACCACCCGGTAGCGGGTTTTGAGCTGATTGAATATTTGTTATCATAACGAAGCTAGGTGATCGCTAGCGTCCGCGACACCAGATCTTCTCCCTTATTTTATGTTATTCATGTTACTTTCAGATTTTTTCCCTATTTCTGGACTTGTAGTACTTTAGTGAACTCTGTAGTAGCTCATGACTAGTGACACCCTGATGTCGGGCTGTAACGGGATGGTTCCCTGTTGTTATCGTCGTTTTTCGCGCTTTTGATTATGCTAATCATGTTTTAGCTTTATAAATGTTAAATAATTGTTAAAAGAAGTATTGTTAATCTGTTGGATGGCCTTGTCTTCACGAGATGCGCCATCACGATCGGGTTCGGGATTTGGGTTGTGACAAGTTGGTATCAGAGCCTAGGTTACTCGGTCTCACGAGTCATGAGCAGGTTTAGTAGAGTCTCGTGGATCGGTACAGAGACGTCTGTATTTATCCTCGAGAGGCTGTAGAACCTTTAGGAAACTTCACTTTCTTGGAATTCTTATCGTGCGTACTTGATTCAGCTTGAGATATAACTCTTGAAATTCCTTCCACATGTTTGTATGCGCACGTGAGCGCTCAGTAGTATATGTGCCTTGATGGCTTGTGATTCCCCGATCAAGGGGCGAGATGTGATCTTCATGAGTATGTTGGGCCAGTCTGGAGGACTTGAGGCCGGATCTTTGCCTATGGCTTGAGCACCGAGGTGCTGATTGTGTGAGCAAGTGTTTTGAGCTTATATGTTCGATATTGTCCCTATTAGCCGGAATGGCGGTTGGATATCCATGTGATGAGTATGTTGGTACTATGAGATGTATCTATGTGATATTAGTAGTGACGAAGAAGTCTGCTGGATAATGGATGCACTGTTAAATGTTCGTTTCCTATTGTGGTTTGATGTGTGGCACGAATATGGGCGCGCGAAGAATATTTTCGTATCTCCTAGTTGGAAAGTAGTGTATTGCGTGTGGCGAGATGAGTTTAGACTCAGGAAGATGAAATGGCTGTGTTATGTGTATGGTGGTGGAAGGTGTGCTGAAATACTAAACTGAGCCGAAACAGGTGGGTTATCTCCTGCGGAGTGTTCTTAAGTGGTACGATTCTTATGTATATTGTTAGAATATCTCATGTGTAATTGAAAGGTACGTGTTGTAATTTAAAATTTTGGGTTGCTTAAGAGAGTGGACTCAGCTGATGTGGGGATGAATGCGAGGTTTGCAGAGGATTTCAGTATCCGAGGATCTGTATTTTCATAAACTAGTAGATGATTTGAGTTTAATCTCACTATAATATCGTGGCATCACTAGAGTAAAAGTATTATGGGTTATTAAATGTGTCCTGATAGATGGCTTCGTGCCAAGTTGGGGTGGTTGCTGGGGATTAGCTGATCGCACGGTTATGTGCTATGTGGTTTCCATTTCGATGTATGTTGGTGGATCAGTCCGGGTTGTAGAAAATGAGCTAAGGATGGCACGAGTGAAGCAAAAATTTTGATAAAGGTTATATGGTGCTTCGTAGATGTAAGGAAATAATAGGACGTCTTGAGCTGTTTCTGGTAAAGAATGCCAGTGTATAGAGAAGGAAAATGCTTGTTTGCATTGAGATGAGGTCGTATCCGGCGGTATCAGAGTGCCAATGAGGCACAGGTGGTTTTTTTAGCTGAGCAAGCTAAATGCAAGTTGAATAGAGTGAATGGCTCTCGAAAATGGTTCTATATGTGATGATTAGGTGTCGTAAGGTTGTGTATGTGGTCTTATGTGCGAGTCTCGTATAGTAAGCTTGGATTGAGGCATTGTGATGCTACAGCGAGGGAGAAATATCAAGTGGATGATGAATAAAAAGAGAAGTTAGATAGATAGAATAACTTGATAGTAGATCGAATCGGTAGGGTAAGGGATGATAAATTCTTTGTATGTGTTCGAGGTAATGAGCTTTTACAGGTATTTTGGCTGCAAGGCTCTTGAATTTTGACAGTTTGCTTAGCTTGGTTTGGATAGAAGGATTCAGTCCTGGCAGTTTAGCTTGTGCAATGAAATTGGGAGAGAGAGTTTTTGATGAGTTTTACCGTAGTTTAGAGAAGTATATATTGCCTATGGGCATGCGAAGCATGGAATGTGTAATGATTCTTCTTCTAGATGGGATTGACGGAAGGTCTTGGCTGGATGGGTTACAATTCAGTTCTGAAAAGAAGTTCATAAAATTCCTAGGCGACGGGTAGCCTCAGGTAACCAAGGAAAATGATACGGCTGTTTGAAAGTGATTCGATGAGAGTATATATTTCAGAGGAAGGGCAATGTGATTAAGTAATGGTACTTCGGTGGTGTTGCAGCAGTTCCTCGTTAGATCGACTGGTGATATTCGGGTTTGCTTGGTGGCTCAGGGGGATTTGTGACTATGTATCGTGTAGTTTTGGATATATAGTTGTGGCCCGCGTTCGGACGGCAAAATTGGGATCAAGTATGATGATTCGTATGCTATGTGGAATTAGAGGCGGAAGTCCTCATATTCGAGCTATTTGTGATGGTGGATCGTGTGTATCGGCACCATTTGGCAAATATTGGGATTTGGAGGCTCGAGTGAATCTTTCGTTGCTGGTATGTTGGATTTTGGATGCGATGTTGAAGTTCAAACTGGTTGTCTCAGTGTTAGATTGATTCTAGACTATTGCGTTATGGGCTATACCGGAAACGCCACGGTTTGAGTGGCGAGGTGCATTGGGTTATGTTATTATGGAGTAGTTTATCCTTTAAAGACCCAGCGGACGGCTGGGAAGGAATGCTTTTCCTAATTGAGCCTTCATGATGGATGTCAGTGCAAAGGTTGCTATTATTGAGCCAGTTCCGGCGTTAAGAGACTTTTCGGATGCGTGTTCCAGTATGAGTTGACTCGATTGGCTCCGAATCGTATTGTCGAGGGTTAGGTTGACTCGACCGTTGCTGAGCTTATCAGCTATCTGGAGAGATCTATGAGTTGTTTTCTGCGTTGCGAGACGTTATGATTTACGGACTATGGGCACATATGGTGCGGTGCTATCGGGATTCATAGTGGAAGTTGAGAGGAAAACCTCAGTTGCGCTTGAGTTTTGTATCTTATAACGCTATATGTAGATATTGTATGCACTCAGTA